>JAHXMU010000335.1:591149-668605 GCA_019455685.1 Philornis downsi | reverse complement strand
GTAGTTGAAATGAGATTCTATGTTGGAGTTATTTTGTGTTTAGGTGTTTTAAAATTGCAACAATTCAAAACAAAATGGCCTCAGGGATTACGACTAACTGCTATAACAAACGCAATTTCACGTAATGGATTTAATGGAATCAAACGATGTTTGCATTTCAATGATAACAGCAAACAACTTTGTAAAGACGGTCCCAATTGCGATAAACTTTATAAGGCTTAACCACTATTAAAAGCAAATTTCTATAATTCACTTCAATAAGAAAACCAAATATTTATGAGCCAACAATCGCGTTTAAAAGTTTGCATGTTTTTTATGATTATTGTTGTATTATTACTGAGCTCATCTGAAACAATTGATCTAACTCCTAAAGAATATTATTAATGATATCTACACCAACTTGACAAAACTATTCTTACATCTGTATATGCTGTATATACTAACCAACTATGCACCTATTCTAATTTCCCTCATTGTACTCGTACAGTAAGCCATATTGTATCAGAACTCCCAGCATCTTAACCCCTGATACATTCACTTCACAAATCAGTCTATGCTAATTACTGTTGTTGTTGTTTGGTTTGAAACAAACAGAGGGACTAAGTAAGCTAGTCCGTTAATTGCCCTTGCATTGCATTGGTAAAGTATGCATTAAAGTATGCATTAACTTGCGTCGCTGCTCATGGTGTTGCTGTTTTGAAGCTAGCTTCATATACACATAAGAAGATAAACTGCACTCAAATCAGCAACATTTGTAACTTAGTGAAATTTTAGCAATTTCAAACCTACGCTTCTCTTCTGAATCTTTCAGCAGTCGACACATAAACTTGCTAAGTATTTTAATGATATTATTGTAATATTGAACTAATAAAGTTTCTGTTCTTAGCAATATTATATAAAGAAAAATTAAGTTTCTTTCTACGGGGAAAAGTACACCTTGTTCACAAATAATTATGAAAGGTTAAACAATATTTTTCCTTTTAGGTCAACCAAGTTTAAAATAGTACAACCCAGCTAAACTGCATAAATGACAATGTTTTACTGGTATTTTGATCTCATATGATCTTTTATAACTTTCGCATACAATTTCTGCCCAATGTTGCCCATTTAGAATTTTCCCCGCAATTGTGTCCGATGGACACATTCGTAGACAAGAACTTTCAATAATGTGGTTGTGCTCTTTGTTGAGAACACATTTGCATCAGTAGGCAAAACTGTTGTATGAAGTTGTGACTCTTAAGGTGACAATGATGAAGGGGAAGCTGTGCGCAAGACGGGTGCCGCGCTTGCTTTCCATAGAGCAAAGACAGTGTAGTGAAGATGTTTTAGTAGTGTGTATGGTGATGTTTCACCGCAATAAAGCCGAATTTGTTCGTCTATTTATAACCATTGATGAGACATGGGTGCACCACTTCACACCTGAGCCAAAGGAATGGGAAAACTAGTGGACTGGAGTAGGCAAATCGAGTCTGAAGAAGGCGAAGACGTTTCTATGCACATGTTAGGTCATGCCGTCTGTTTTTGTTTTTTGTTTTTTTGGGGATTCGCGTGGGATTGCTTCCATTGATTATCTTCAGATAATAAGGACCATCAACGGCGAATATTATGGTAATTTATTGCTGCGTCTAGGTGATGAAGTTATGAAAAATGACCGCATTTTGCGAAAAATAAAGTGTTGTTTCATCAAGACATCGCTCCAGTTCGCACATCCACCATTGCGATGGCCAAAATTAATAAATTAAAGTTCGAAGTGCTTCATCACCTACCACATTCGCCAGATTTAGCTCCCTCGGACCACTTACAAAAATGGTTTGGTGGTTAAAGATTTTCCAACAATGAAGAGGTGGAGTCAGCGGTTGATGGCTATATTAAGAAGTTTGACAGTTCTTCCTTACTAACAAGGTATAGAAACTATCCAACAGTTTGGAAAAGTGTGTCGAGCTAAAAGGAGATTACATTGAAAAATAACAAAAATTTGTTTTACCCTTTTTTTTATCTTCTTTTTAGGTCAACTAGTTTTAGGACCATAGCTATTGACAAATTTATATAACCGACTTATATTCTTGATTCTGATGAAAATGTTTCCGGAAACCTAGAAATCGTAGTAACAGTTAAAGCAAAAACAGATAATATCTGACTCTTATTGAGATATTAATAATGAAAATGATGTTACGTCAATAAAACCAGAAATCACCGTAAAGAATTAAAAGTGTAGTACATCCGCCATCGTAATAAGCTTTTCGCTAAACAAGTAAAAAATAATTTGAAAATCAAACTAAATCTAAAAGGACCTACGCTACAATGGATTTAGTTAAGAACATTAAGAAACTACGTTTGAAAACATCCGCAATTGACGAACGTAATGAATAAACAAAGATATTAAATTAGTAAATAAAGACTTAATAAAACTTCAGCATTTAAATTGCAAACTTTCCCTCCAAGATCACATATATTGTTCATATTTAGACTTTTGAAAAGCCTTCAGATTATAAATAACTTTTTATTTTCTTTTTTACAATTCTCTTTTGTTGATTTTGTAAAGAATTTGCCTGTAGTTTATCTTTAGTATAAAATCTATTATGCAGATGTGGTAAATATGCCGCTTGTGTTTATGTCACTGAACTTTCAAATATAAACTATTTGCCATTATGAGAAATCCTTTGAGGCTTTTTAGTGTTTCATTACCCACTTCTATACGACCTTATATTATGAATGAAATCCAAAGAGGCGCTTGACTTTCTGACCTGTGTTATATATTTATCACATATTCTATATTACACTCAAAGATTAACATACACAAGATAACCAGTGATAAGATTTAAATAAAACGAGGTGCTGCAGTGCTAAATATTGTATTCGTTACACGAGTGTTTGTTGATTTATAATGTAGTCATAGGATTTTGTAATAGTTCAACATACAAGCTTGTTTTATTTCAGTTGATTTTAAATCAAGTTCTCACATTTTTCAATTCGAAATGCTTAAGTATAGATGGTTTCCGATCTTGAATCGGAATTCGAATCTATGATCACAAGCACGATTGTCGCTTGTGCTCACCAAGTAGTAATCACCGCTCCATGATCGGTTGCATTTTCTGGCAATTAATTTTATTGAACGAAGAAAAAGTACAGTTTACAGTACAATCAATTGCGGTTATTTACATGAGTCTCCTTACTCATAGTGTGCCGTCACACATGGGACTGTTTTCTATTTTTCTTTCCCTTTGTATAATTCTTTTCTTTTTTGCGATAGCCAGCGCCCCTTTGGGGTACTCAAACTAATCCCGAAAAGATTAGTCAAAGTACCTTTGAGATAAGAAGTAAGTCCCCTTGAAAAATTTCCTCAGGGCCCGCTTCCTCTCCCAGCCAAAGTACCTTTGAAGTCACTTGGTATGAAGTGAGCTTCATCCCGGTTAGGAGTGAGGCTATCTAGGACACCTCAGATAGACAATGAGCAGTGTTTTCCAAGTTCCCGCCTTCCCTTCAGGAGAACCTAAAGCAACGCAAAAACACTGAAAATCATGACCAGGCAACTCCATGACCCTGGTCTCCCGTGCTACCAGAAGAGAAGAACCCTCTGGTCTGGGTTTCGCAGACAAGCTGCTCCAGTTTTCCTTTATCACATGGAACTGGTCGTCCATTACATACGACCATAAATTTTTCAATGTCCGAGGAGAAACTGACCTGCATATGTTTTAAATCCCTTTGCTTTGGTGCAAAATTGTGAGGGGCGCCAGAAATGCGTTTCATATTTATAAGGCCACCCATAAATTTGATTCATTTGTGTAACGGTACATTTTTTGTCGTTATGATTTTCTATCAAAATACCTGTTTGGACGAAACTACCGCGCACTCAAACTTTGGGATTTGTGCAGAAAACATCACTTTTGTTTTAGCGATAATTCTGTTTGTAGGGGCCACAGTTTCATTCAAAATTTTTTACGAAATGCTGACGCTTATAAACGCTATGATTTTAAATACACTGTTATTTCATTATAATGCATGGATCTTGCCACTATGCATGAAATAAATGACTGCCTCTGAATTGGTTGCAGCAGGGGATCCTTTTGAGATTTTTCCAGCATCAATTTCGAAAAAATATGGTCCAATGATCCCTTCAGGCCATAATGAACACCAAACAGTAACTTTTTCCGGATGCAATAGCTATTCCACCACCACTTCTGGGTTCTCCGAGCCTCATATGCAACAATTTTGCTTGTTGACGTAACCACCGAGTGGGAAATGAACTTTATCGCTGAGGAAAATTTTGCTCGACTGTAATTCCACCTTTAACTCACCACCTTTGCAGTAAGTTTACGCTTTCTTTGGTTGTTGAATGATCCATATTCTTAAATGGTGAACCTTTTACTAAACAAGTAATACTTCAGATGACGGATGTTTAACAGCTGACAGGTTTACCGGGCCACCAAATGGATAACCTTGGCATAATAGAAATATCTTCAAAAAGCAACAAATATATATTTGATTTAAATCGCATCATTCTAGCTGTGCTAAATAACTTGAAGGATTTATTTATTTCGTTTCACTTCGCCAAATATTGCAAAATATCTGAAACGTATAAAACTCATACTCATATTGTCCCTCTATCATAAGCTAAAATAAACTACATTTCAAATTTCTTAGTTTTATTTGCATATTACGCTCTATCACTTGATATTACACGAGTATGTTGTGGATAATATTATGAAGGTGTATATCGTTTGATACGGCCGAAGTGTAACACCCAGAAGGATGCGCCTAAGGTAGCAAGTACCTTCTGGCCAATGTGCTCCATAATTTTTTACATCGATTGAGCAATACCGTCTGCCTGGCTCGTAGGCATGGCAACTGCCGTAACTCTTTACTAAACTTCTTAAAACTTGTCATAGCCTAAATAGGTCATGTCGATCCATCCCATCTGGTGGTGCCTCCCATATAAATTGGCCGATTTCCCAAAGAATGCATCAATCTGCACTTTTGTATATTATTTTGGTCTGTAATGCTGGGCAAAATGTAAAAATATCTGCCGGTTTCGATACCACACCATACCTGACGACTTAGTCTGTATATCCTTAAGTTCATACTCGTATCTGTTACACAGTTACATCAAACTCAGTTAAATAGCTTACACGTCCAATGTTTGCCAGAAGATCATATGTTCTATATAAATTGACGGTTGAACTGAAATTCAATTTCAGCAAGCTAAGTTTATTTTCAGCAAAATGCTTTAAAATGCCTAGTAGAATTTGAGACATATCGACCAAGTAACCAGGCGCCTTTTGGAACCTACCGTACAGATGACCGGTTCAACCCAATATATACTCGCATGGTTGCTTTCATTGGTTTCATATCTTTCATGCACTTGCACTGAATTCATGCAAATTTGTTGCACATCATGCGTATGATGAACTTGGTTCTGATAATGAAAAATCCGGTTTCCTTGTCTATACGAGTATTCACTGTACAATTTGATCGATTCATCGAAATCTAGTCCATTTAAACCCTAATTCGTAGACTACAGTAATTGCATTAGACTGTAATGCTTTGTGAAATGAAAAAAAAAAAAACAATTAAGCACCCACCATCAATCAACCAATCTAATTTGTATTGAATTGTCCCTGCTCTTACGATATTTCACGCACAATTTGCCGATTTCGAAAAATCAAAGTTGACTCTAACATTTTTAAGCGAAAGACAGTAAGTTATTATTAAGTTATAAGAATGAAGTTCGGTAAGTCATATTCGGTAAGTGTGCGTTAGGTGAAATTATACGTAAGTCTGTTCAAAGTCAATTCAGCTGATTGTCATTTCTGTACTGATCCACCAACCATTTTAGCTGTCTAATTTATAGGATTATAGGATTGTAAAAATTGAATTTTTTAGATTTTTCAACAATTTTACAATTTAATTAAAATCAATATCCAATTGTATTCTATGTACAAGGTGTGTTCAAAAAATAAGGTGAATTTTAATTTTTCTCAAAGAATATTTGTTTATACATCAATTTCTACTTCATCTCATTCAAAGTAGTCCCTCTCAAATATAATACACTTGTGCCAGCTTTTTTTCCCATCCTCGAAGCAGTTCTGATATGCACTTTTTGTGCATGTCCTTGAGCTCTCTCAACGATTCAGTTTTTATCTCCTCAATCGTCGCAAAACGCCGCCTTTCATGGGTCTCTTTAATGTTGGGAACAGGAAAAAGTCGCAGGGAGCCAAATCTGGCAAATGCGGTGGCTAAGACATGATAACGGTGTTGTTTTTGGATAAACAATCTCTCACAAGCAAAGATGAGTGAGCAGGTGCATTATCATGATGCAAAAGCCATATATTTTTTATCCACAATTGCGGGCGTTTTTTTCGTATTGCTTCACGCAAACGGCGTATAACTTCAAGGTAATACTCCTTATTTACAGTACGACCTTGTGGTAAGAACCCTTGATGCCATGTTATGGTAATTGAAGAAAACAGTATGCAAAACTTTGACATTTGATCGAACTTGGCGTGCTTTTTTGGTCTTAGCTCTCCTGGACTCTTTCATTGGGACAATTGGGCTTTGGTTTCGATGTCATAACCCATGATTCGTCACCATTTATGGCCCTTTTAAGCAAATCTGGATTTGGATCATCGTTGACGTCATTCAACAATTCCTGAGCGATGCTCATGCGACGTTATTTTTGGTCAAAATTCAGCAATTTTGGAACGAACTTCGTTGCCACACGCGTCATGCCCAAAATTTCCGAAAAGATTGCATGGCATGAGCCAGTCGATATGCCGACATCCTCAGCAACTTCTCTAATTGTGATTCGACCATTCTCCATAACAATTTTCTTCACTTTCTCAACATTTTCATCGATTGTTGATGTGCTGGGGCGTCCAGAGCGTGCATAGTCATTCACATCTTCTTTACCTTCTGTGAAAAGCTTGTACCACTTGTAAACATTGTTTGACTCAGAGTACTCTTACCGTATGCCACTGTCAACATGTTAAGTGTTTCGAGCACTTAATTCCATTTTTTACACAAAATTTTATGCAGCTTCTTTGATCTATTTTTTCGATAGCAGAAAATCGCTGAACAAGCAAATGACCTGTCTTATTTATGCCTCTCACTCGTCTTCGAGACGAGTGTACCAACATAAAAAAATAATAATCGAAAGTCGAATGTACGTAGCCCTCGAAATTTAAAAATTCACCTTATTTTTTGAACACGCCTCGTACAGTAGAAACTTGTGTTCAAACTTATATAATTTTAAAGAAAATAGCTTTAATTGTGGGTGTAATTATCGCAAAATACTAAAAAATCAAAAAATTTTTACTTAAAAAAACGCAGATTCTTTAATCTGTCAAAGAAGTATCTGGATTTGACCAGAAAAACATAATATATTTATTATTCACATTCATGGTAACGAATAATGGAGTTAATAAAACATTTTTCAAACGCATTTTCCAGAATTTGCTTGTAAGTCTTAGATCGACTGTAATTTGAGTAATTTGAGTTTTGAAGTTCTCTCTTTAAAGGCAACAAGAAACAAATCAGATAAATACGACGTTTGTTCGACAATGCTTGTTGAGTTTTTAATCATAAATTTGCAATGGATAGCCTGGCGACATGGCGCGTTATCGTCCCTGTGGTTTCCTTCCACAAATTCAGCCATTCCAAAGCTTTCTGTCTGGTTTGCATATGAAACTAGTAAATCCATATTTCATTACCAGCTACTACGCGTTCCATAAATGTAGAGTCGGGATTAACTTGTTCTAGCACGGCTTCAACAGCCTCTTTCTTTCGAAAGTAGCCCAGCGGCAACAGGTCTAATGTCCAAGTAATTGAAAAATGGTACAATTGATTACTAAAATACAGAAAGTTTAGCGGTTACTTATCTTAAACATAAAAGATGGCTTTCAGTCGCAATAGAACGAGGCTAATTTGCCACCACATCTCGACCATGTTTTTGATAAAGTCGATTTACTGCAAGCCTAATGTAACATTTTCAGCGATTCAGCGCACGAAATTCTATTTGCAATACAGAATTTGATACACATTTTTTTCGGTAATTTTATCCATTGCAAAAATAGCACTTTAATCAAACTGAATGACAGTTCGTGTTAAAACTTCGATGGGAGTTTTCAGTGTTTCAAAAATTGCACCATTTCTTCATTTAACTAAACTATTTAGGAGAATCTCAGGTAGAGGGCGCGATTGATGAAAAATGCTAAAATTTCAATTTTCACTGATAAAACGGCTACAGTCGTCGTTCAGAGTTATCCATTTAGTTTTTTCAAAACCGCCGGTCTGACAAGGCTATCAGCTGTTAAATACCTGTCATCTGAAGTTTTGTTAATTTTGTGAAAGGTTTGCCATTTGTAAATACGGGTATGGGTGCTTTAACAACCGAAGAACAGGTACAAACAGATAAAACTTATTACGAAAGTGGTAATTCAAGTGTGATCACTTTTTGTGCATTACGGGGCGATTATGGTCGTCATAATCAAATTACTGTGCAAAGAATTGGCAAGATTATAAGGAAATTAGAAGAGACTGGAAGCGTTACAGATGTAGTCAGGCATGTGCATTGTCACAATGTGCACACAGCCGGTGGATAATCCGCATTTGTTGATTCCACAGCGTTTTCAGAAATTATAGCGCTGTGGTCGTATGAGAACCGACTTTTTTGACCTGAAAATGAAGATTACGAAATGGGCGATATACGATTTCAACAAGATGGTGCCATGAGCCGCACAACAAGACTAATTTTGGCTTTATTGCATAAGAAGTTTCAAGAAAGCGTAATTTCCAGTCTTGTGGCGGTCATTTAAATGGCACTGTATTAGTGTCAAAGTCCAAGCATTACAATGAAATAAAAGCTTTATTAAAATTATGGCATCGAAATATGGCACGTATTTTATTTAACTTTTAGTCGATGAATTTCGTATGAGATGGAGGCATTTTTGTTATCCCCACTTATCCAAAGATGTATCCACAAACATCGTCCATAATAGTGTAGATCGTAATCCATTTTGAAGGATATTTGAACTGGCCCCGGGCCTAATTTATATGGCTTGTCCGGCCTTGCGCCTGCTCATTTGTTAATTAGTAATTTTAAGAATCACTAGCCGACCCGGCAAACGTTGCTTTGCCTTCAAATTTTATTTTTATTGGAAATGTTTCATGCCAATCGGTCTATTATAATAAGAAACGCCTATATTTGCAGAAGAACTTAAAATATGTTCACTCAACCGAAATACAAAATTCTGTTTAAATACCGTTAGCAGGAGCAGAAATAATTGCTTTTTAATTTGTGGTTTGTATAGGAGGTACCACTCCCCATTGTCCAATCCCGCCCATATTTGCAGCAGCACTTAAGATATGTACACCAAACCGATGTACCAAATTTTGTTCCAATACCGTAAGCAGGAGCAGAAATAATTGACTTTTAATTTTTTGTTTGTATGGGAGGTACCACGCCCCTTTGTCCAATTGGACCGAATTGTAAATCTAAACCATCCCGGGCACCACCCAGACGCATATGCAAAAATTTATGCAAAGAGGTCCAGCCGTTCTGGAGTTTTAAGCATAGGAACAAACCACGATTCATTTTTATATATATAGATTAGGTGGTCAATCAGGAAATTTAAGCTTGACATCACGACCGTTCCCTCATATTATTCCCTTTATTTAGCTGTGGGTTGGAAACCGGCGGATCGGCCAAAGGAATACGTAAAAAGGAATACAACGTATCAAAGCAGTAACCATATTTGGATGACGGGTTGCATAATAATTATGCCAAATTTATATCGTCTATACTGCCAGTTGCTACTCCACTGCGTGTCAATAATAGGTTGTAATATGCAAAAGAGTACATTCGTCTCTATATCAATATTTTTTATCGTTGGGCAGAATTTCCCTATATGTTATGTGACAGGAAATCGTATCTCGTAATATCGTAAATCCCAATGTTAACCTTATTTTTTATTTTAATGACCTTGTCAGGCGATTTAACCTCAAACTCATAAGTCTTCGATTGCTTTTACGAAGTACACATATCCAGCAGCAACCGAAATTGTACCCTTATCAAATTTTACTTCATATTATGCTAATTGCCACAATGACCTTGGTCCTTCTTCCATGTCCTAGCTAAGAAACAATATTACAGAGTGAAATTCCATACGCTTATCCAGTGTAGCTGTGCCTTTTTCCAATCGACATATAACGCAAATGCTTACTTTCCCCTGGCATTAGCAGCAATTTTGTTGTATCTACAAGTGTATCTACATATACAAGTGATAAAGGAAAGGAAAGGTAAGTGATGCTGGATATCCAATGTTTGATTTCAAATTAGATAAAAATGAACATTTGCATAAAACGCAATTTGACGCACAACACGAAACAAATAAGAAAGAAATTACGAGTGTTTTGTTATTAAATTGTAAATCCAATGCTTTGCACTACCAGCGTAGCTCTAGAAACAGAACGAATAAACTTGTTTTGCAAATATTACATAGTAGTATTTTAGGTTAATGTCCGTTAAAACTGTCTAACAGGAAGCCTATGGAGGGAGGATAACGCCATGGTCAGCTCACTTGTATAACTAGATGTTACGTGGATTTTTACTTTAGATGGAAGGATATGCACCGTAGAATGTGCAAAGTAGATTATTCCGCTTGTAATAACTATAAATACTAAAATTTTACAGAAAATTATAAATTATATCATGGTTTTTCATAGCTTCGTTTTATTGGTATTTTTTCCAAATTTCAAACAGTAGGCGTAAGTAGGAAATTAATGAAAATGACATAGATTGGAACTAATTATTCATTTTAAAAAACTTGAGTTGTCGGCCATATCTTGGTTTGAAAATTATTTGTAGCGAATTTTAAAACAGATGTTGAAAATGGCGTTTGCAACTACAATTGTATATTTTCCTGACCGTCCAGACAATTTGAAACAAAAATAGAAAGGTTTACTGAATAAAAATTAATTTCACTTTTTTAAAAACACGTTTTTCGATTATCGTCGATAATAGTTTTAATTCCGGGTCTTTTACAATGAAATATTCGTGCGTATTCTATAACATAAGGCTTTTTTTATGACTGAATGCAATTTGCTTACTCCTCAAGTTGGTGGTTTGAAACGATTTCTTGTAGTTCCTGTAATGAAAGAAACGTAACCCCTATTCCACTGGCCCCTCCAGTTACCGCTTCACATAAGTATTTTCCTTTCCCGCCTCTCTAATTAGTTTGCATCCTCATTAAATGTTAGATTTTGGTAATTATGCTGATGGGACATTTTGGTTTGAAAGTTACCAAACTGTTCTCAGCGCATATGCGGTTCCGTTACAGGCAATTTACTTGTTCTGATTGAAACTTTTTGAAAACCGCTGACTGTTGACAACATCCATTTTGGTTTGGATAACAGTGTATTTAACATTTTCGACAACATGTGAAACAAAGGCAGCAAAAATCTGTTATCAGTCAGTCAAGGGTAAACGGAAGTATGACATGTAAAACCGTTATTTGCACATATATTTGTGCACCATCCAAAACTATCACTAGCGGTATGGAACTTGTTAATGCATAGGATAGAAATAAGGAACTCATTTTATGTATGTATGTATGTATGTGATGAAAACTATGAATCTAAAATTGCTAAAACCCGAATATAAATTTAGTTTACAGTTTTGAAAAACTGTAACCATGAGAAACCGAATCAAAGGAAATTTGGGCTAAATCAATGATATTACCTAATAGCAGAACTTGTAATTAATTTATTAGAACAGCAATAATGCGGCCCTACTGTAACCCAATTTACTCCGATAAGAATCTGAAATTAATGGAAACTGAATCAATGGGAAGGCAATCATGACAATTTGAACCAAATATCCATTAACGCCTAATACTTGTACTTATAATGAATTTAAGCTAAAAGCTATAATGTTGCCCAAACGCTCCTAAAACCAATGACCAGCTTGCTGTTCAAAGTTCCCAATTAGCTATGCATTAATAGGTCCACCAATACTACCGTTATTCGAATCATCACTGAAACGAACAACATAACTGCAGTCGAATAGCTTAACGTATTTTCTATTTCAGTTTGTGCATATCAACAAAACCACTATAGAAATCTCACTTAAGTGAACTGACTTACACATAACTTCACCCGACGCAAAGTTAAGCAGAGTGCCAAAAAGGCTGTTATAAATCCCCAGATTTTTACCAAAAAATGTTCTGAATTAATGCATCATAAAAAAAACAAAATTATAACTTGATGAAGCTTTTCGATTAGAAATTGCAGAGGAACCGTTGGTTTTTACTAAATCGGCCAAATTGTATATTTGGTACTATAGAGGGCGCGGCAAAGCAGTCCACTTTCATTCGCAAAACAAAGTTTACTAATCGCAAAATTTTAAAAAACTTGATGCAATTGGGTGAAAGGTATGAGTTTAATAAATTAAATTAAGTAATTTGTGTGGAAGATTACAAAAAGTATAGTATATGGGTGAAGTTTGTCTAAGTATGTACTCTAGAAAGATCATCAAAACTGCGCCTAGAACATTCAAGTATGATATATGTAATCTCTTTCCCCCTTTATCTGTGGGTGGGACTTTTCTAGAATTACGTTTACGACAATAAGTTATGTTTGTTCCTCTCACTCTTATTATATAGTTTATTGGTATCTCATTTTTACTTGTTATGTAAATAAGAACATTCTAGAATTAAGTATACGATATACAAAACTATTCTGTGAATATCTTTGTCTTTGTTGCACCCATTATGTAAATATGTGTTCTCTCTGAAATATTGTAGCATTTTCTAGAATAAGTAATTTTAGTATAAATAGAGCAACTTTGTACGTTTTTGGGAATTAATAAAGTTGGCGTTGATGTGGAAATACGCTCCACGATACCAAAAAAGGGTGTGGTTTTTTTGGTCGATTCTTTAATATTCTGGCAAGCAGTATAATGCAGTACAATTGAGAAGTGTTTAATTTACCACAATTTCGGAAATTTGCCGATGAAAGGTAACAAGATCAAAATCAGGTTACTGCGGCCTTTAAATTGGGGGTTACAGAGAAAAAATTTAATTTGGGGAATTCGTTAAATTTGCTTGGATGTATCAGAATTAGCGGCCGATAGGAAAATATTTGGTTGGACCAATTTCAAAGAAATTTAATGAAGATATGTAGCAATTATAGTGCCTATCAGCCAGCCACACAGACGGGCCATGCTTAATCAACTATGAAAATCTTCAAGAGGAAGTCTCGGACTGCAATATGGGAAGAGGTAACTTTTCCAATTCCACACTATGTGTCGAAAATATGTTACAAATGTGGTAAAATTTTTTTAAGGATTCGTATACGTTTTTTGTGGTTATGGCCACCCAATTGCTGTCAAGCTGGCCAGACGTGCACATTGACCTTAAAAGTGTTGTCTGAATTTTTTTTTCCGCTATGTTGCCGCAACTATCCTCTGTATTAGTGAGGAGCTTGAGTGCGATCTGTCACTTAATTTGTTAACCGTGCTAAATCGCTATTGCAGAAGAGTTACGGTGAATCGAATTTATCAAAAACATTTACATGTGAGTGGTACAGCGTATTTCAAAGCGGTCGAGCTGTTGTGGAAGATTTGCCTCGCACTGATTTATTTATGCGTGACTGTCAGTAAAATTAAAAAGCCCAACCGATTAACCATGCCCCTTCCGGTACATCCTATTAAAATGACCTATTGTGCATGTCAAAGCTGTACGCAATCCAATTCAATTCAATTTGGCACACATCATGCCTTTCATAAACATACTTTGGAGTATGAAAATGGGTGGCATTCCGTAGCTCTTCCAGTACCTCTCATACGAATTGTGGCTTTAACACAATGTTCGAATAGACTACGTTTTATTATTCGTGCTAAAGGTGGTTACATCAAACAATAATATATTTGAAACATTTTTAAAAAATAGTGATGATTTTAACTAAAAGGATAGAAATTGGCAAATTTAGAGGCAATTCCCATTTCTTTCTATTGGTTCGTAGAACTTGAAAATAGCCGTCCAAGTAGTCGTGCTCCTTCCAGTACCTTTCATACAATGATCGATTTATTCTTAGCTTCTCTTTTAAACAATTGTAATGAACTCAGTTAAATGTGACACCATTACTCGCTTCGGCTAATTAAATTCTGGGAACGGTAAATTATTAAATTCCTTGTGAATTGGCAGGATTATCGAAATTTCATTTTCTAAATGTTTGTCATTTGTATTGCTTTGTAATGCTCAGTAAAGTTATAGGAAAAACGATTGAATATCCACGGCCTCCCTCGTAATTCTTGTACAAATTACCTGATTTATCGCATTTATTCCTTGACTCATACCTTTAACTCAATTCCACTAAATTCTGTGTATCCTAGCAAGCATAAAAACAAGAAAATTCTCTTGCATCCCATGAACGAGACTTGGGAGAGCTTCTCACGATCAGTGAGCTTACACGCATTTTATTTTTAGACTCACTCAATGGGACCTACAGTTTAGCGACGATTCCGAACGTCACAGTTTGAGAAGAATTTACAAGATTTATTGATTACTTGACTACTCGAAGACCGCCGTTTAAGTAATGAAAGGTGTCTGCATGCGGGGTCGAACCCGGGATCTTGCAAACGTTAGTCGCCTGTGCTCATCGTGCCACGGACGGTAACATCCTAGCATAAATCAGCCATTTAATAAACACCGTTCTACGTATGGAAATGGATTGCATTTCCTCTGGACATACAAATTGGCCAATTTGCAAAAAAGTTAATTTTTTTTTATTCATTCCAAATTTATGAAATATCAACATTCTTTTTATGTAAAAACCTAGCAAAGTGGACTCAAACACACATTTTGTGTGTTGCACTTTATTGTAAACTCACGTTACAGAAATTGCTAAGAAATTTTACTTATAATTATTCTAATAATTTTGACCTTCATTTTCCCATATTCTGATTGGCCCTCCCAAACATTAGCGAGGCAGCTTTGTAAAACTTCTTTACAAAGTTTTCTTTTATTCAAATTATTTTGACCTGCATCTTTTCCTCATTTTACGAAACTTTACTATTCCTGGCTTTCGTCGAAATGAATTATGCAAATTAATAATTAATTTATCTTTCTCTTAATCGGTTGGCAGCTCTAAAAGTTTCCACTTTATGATTAGCTAAAATTCCGTACACTTTTAGTGCCGTAAACATGAGCTAAGTGTTGACTGCTGAAAAATTCTTATAAGCAAATTAAAGGTGGAAAGAAAGAGGAAAATATAAAAGTGCTCATAACTTTTTACGCTACTAAGTAGTTTTGATTGTCGGCGTAAATAACACCTCGGGTAGCTGCCAGAACTCTGCGCATTTAATCACACTTTACTCTCGCTAAAAGTATGCTTAGTTTATTGCTTTTTTTGCAATACTCGTTTGCAAACGACAGATATTTTCAAAATTTACATGTTTTAAGTTAACACTGATGTGAATGCTTCCCTTAACTATATAAATTTAGCACTATAACAGACGAGCACATTTAGCAAATTTCACAGTGTTCCGCTAAATACGTAACGACATTAACAGCGGATTTGTTTTTCTTATATATTAACAGGTGAACCGTAAAACTTATTACCATGTAAAATATTTTCTGTGGCTTTAAGTAATGACATCAATTTATAGTCTTATTTGTCCCCTGCGCTTACTGAAGCAAAAACACTTTCGAAATTTTTGGTTCCCACAAAAAATTAATATCAGTAATGGCATTGCCGCTTTTTCCGGCACGACTTCACGAAAATTCTTTAGGGAATGATATTTATTGCAGGATTGATTACACCACAGAAAGGATACACTTTCTTCGTTTATTTCCCACAAACATTGATGTTTCAACAAACATTACACTTAGAAATGTTAATAATTTTGAAAGCTAAAGTTTTTAAAATAGTAGAAACACATGAACGAAAAAAATGTTGTCCGCCCACAGATTAATTCAGGCGAAGCAAACGAAAATTGTATTTGAATTGCTTACTACACTTTTAAGGGCAATGCCAATGTAGACAAATTTTCTAAACCCAAAGTCCGTCACTGTTTTTTAACGTTCATAACCCAATATTTAGAGCCCAGTTATAGCAAACTTCCAGTGATCACTCAGATTGCTGGTCCAAACCGGAAATGCAAAGTTAGTTTAGCGCATTTTAAAACATTTTACAGTTAAAAATCATCTTTACGTTGTCAGTCATAGGTTTGGAGACATATATGCATATCTTTTGACACACGGTGGTGCACGAATCGTGTGCTACTATGAAGTGTCAACTGTCAATGGACATCGTTATTTAGAGAAGTTGAAGGAGTTTTTTTTTACTCAGAATTGCGCTCAAGACATATCCGTTTCAACAGCATTTGGTTCTTGCATGATGAAGCAATGGTACACATAGCTAGACCGGTTATGGCGGAACTCCAACGAAATTTTCAAAGAAATAAATATTCAGAAACTCCACTTTCCGCTGGAGTCCAAGATCAGCTGACCTGACTGCACCAGGCTTTTTTATGGGGTTATGTCAAGCAAGAAGTGTACGAAACGAAACAAAAGAAATTGACTGAATTGAAGCAGTCCATTAAAACAATAATTGAGGCGATCCCGCAATAAATAATTTTCTGATCAGATGTCGCATATGTGAGAATAAGCCTTGTGGTCGTTTGCGGTCTATAATCTTCAAAGCCAATTAGTTATATAAAATAAAATTTAGACTTCTGCATAACAGTAAAAAAAACAAATAAATGAAATACATTCATTAAAAAAAATTATTTGAATCTCTTATTGTATTGCAATTGGTGCACCACCCTGTATTAGATAAAGTACAAAGCTTTAAACAAGATGAATTACTGCCAAGGTGTCTTAAGACAATATTCATATCTGAACATATTAGGATGATTAGATCAGGCCCATCTGTCCTACTGGCTGATCGACTGGACGTCTAGTAGGCACGATAACCCAAGTAAATCTTTGCCGAGCTTAACAAACGATGACACGCTGGCTAGTACATGCGTCTATTGTGCATATGATCGTGGGTTCAAGCCCCGATATAAGTGTTGCGATTTAAGTGTATGTTTTGATTTCCGAATTTTATGCATATATGTAAGCTATTAATAAATTAAGCCTGTTATGTATGTATATAATATTTTCTTAAAAATAATAAACGTTGGAGACATCATTGGTATTCGGTGACCAGTAAGTGCAACAGGAGCTCGTTATTGTTCCATTTGTTCTCATGCTAATTAATGTGGTTTATTAATTTTACTTCTCGATTAGTTTTGATTTTTGCTCGGTGTTGACGAAAGCAAATATGGATGGTTGAACTGTGAATTCATTCCAAATTGAGTAAGAGCCGATTAAGCTTGCACATAATCAACAAAAATAGTTTTGGTTTTTGGTATCGTGGAGCGTATTTCCACATCAACGTCAACTTTATTAATTCCTCAAAAACGTACAAAGTTGCTCTATTTATACTAAAATTACTTATTCTAGAAAATGCTACAATATTTCAGAGAGAACACATATTTACATAATGGGTGCAACAAAGACAAACATATTTACAGAATAGTGTTGTATATCATAGACTTAATTCTAGAATGTTCTTATATACAAAACAAGTGAAAAGGATAGCAATAGACCACACAATGAGAGCGAGAGGAACAAACACAACTTACTGTCGTAAACGTAATTCTATAAAAGTCCCACCCACAGATAAAGAGGGAAAGAGATTACACATATCGTACTTGAATGTTCTAGGCGCAGTTTTGATGATCTTTCTAGAGTATATACTTATACAATTTACACTCATATACTACAGATTAAAGTAGGACTTTATTAAAATAAGCCAACGAGTATCTCCTCACCTCAATATGTACTACATGCACTGGGTTAGGTCACCGGTTCTGTTCACAAGACTGAAAAGCATGGAACACCAACAAACCTCAGAACTATGTGGTGCAGTAGATTCTGCTGTAGCCACAAGATAACCATCAAAACTTTCTTTGTTATTTTTTGCAACTGTGTCAAGACGGTTAGTACACCTGGCACATAGTATAATCAATAAATAACCGTTAATTAAAATTTTTTCTAAAAATATTTATTTATTCATCAATAACTATATTGTCCCCTTCAAAGTATTCCTCCTCGTAAATAATACACTTAAGCCGGCGTTTTTTCCAATCCTCGAAACACTTCTGAAACGCGCTTTTTGGTATCGTCAACAACTCCTGTTTCGATTATTATTTTATCTCCTCAATCGTAGCAAAACGTTTTCCTTTCATCGGTGTCTTCAGTTTTGGGAATAAGAAAAAGTCAGCGGGCGCCAAGTCCGGTGAATACGGTGGTTGAGGCATGATTGCGATTTTGTTTTTGGCCAAAAACTCACGCACAAGCATCGATGTGTGAGCTGATTGTGAGTTCAAACCCCAATACAAGCATTTTTAAATGTGGACCAAATCGTCGCACCTGGTAAATACTTTCAGTGGTCGTGTAATTGGTAACGTTAGTAGAAATTTTTCAAACTTAGTTTTGGAATATTTTTTGAATATACAGGTAGGTCTTCCATATCTCACATCCATGGCTTATAAGAGAATATATTTTGGTTAATAAACCTAAGTCGTGTTTTGGGATTGAAAATGACCAAAATCGCCACATCCTTTCTGATAAATCCATATACTGTAAATAGTCAAATAGTCAAAAATCACATGATTACTTTAAATATGTATGTACAGTTTATCAGAATACAATATTTTCACCTCTGTTGGCCCCGTTCCCAAATACAAATGACTTTTAGCCGTAAAATGTTGTTTTATTATATCTTTTGGGATGGCTACACGGAACCACTAATATTTTGCGCAATATAATTTTTTTTTGTAATCCAAGTTAGAACTGAAATTGGATGAGCTCACCATGTTCATCTTATTGTTTCTCATTTAAAACAATAGATTTGACAAATAGCATTAGCATGGCAAATTCATCGAAGAATTGGCCAGTCGTAATACTTTGTATCGCAATACAACAATACTAGAAATAGCAGCACAATTATCCAAAAGCTTTCGAGCATCCCCCACACAAATTACTCTACCCCTAAATAAAATTTCTGAAATGTTCTCACGAATCTGCTAAAAATGTTTAAACTATAATTTTTTTGTAAACCATAGTTTGAGACTCGAACTGCAAGCGCTAGCTACGCTAGTTGTTGTATATTCCATACAAAATGGCATATTTGACCAAAGCGAGTTTTTGGTCCATGTTTTAGAATTCCTTGGCTGCATTAGTCTAAATTAGATAGACATTAACAGTTTGTAGATTGTACCGAAATTTGCGTATATTTCCTGAACCCTCGTTGTACGCCCGGCATTAAAACTTGCACAGGAGCAATTACTTCAATTATTTTCCGGATGCTTTAATTTGAATAATTCAAATTGTTTGTTTTACGTCAGCAAACTTTAGAAGCCAATGGAATTAGCTTATTGAAATCAACTTGTTAGGGAATTTTTGGAGCAATTGTGGTGGAACAAACCCAAAATTGGAAGGGTTCTCTTTCAGCGTAGTTCTGGATAGAAAATATTTCAATTTCTTTAGATATCGTTCTCCATTGAACACAGGAGTTCTTTAGTAGCAATATTCGTCAGCCACTTTGTACTACCTTAACAAAGTATGGGTTTTCCCAGATTCAGTAGAATTTTTCTAAGTCAAATCATTATTACCTCTTTAACTGATTTAAATATGTTATTTGGTTTGAACTTAATATGGAATAAACGTTATTTAATGAACAGGATTTACAGATATAAATATTATGGCGAAATATTAAGCAGAAGTGTAATTAAATGTGAAAATACGAATCATCAACAAATATGTTTGTCCAAAACGGGTCGAACCAGTTGCTTCTGCGCAGTTGCTTCTGCGGTCGTTTAGCTAAATAAACTCTTCAAAGTAAAACAATGCGCATATCGTTCATTAGTTCAGGAACTCGTTATTTTAAGGTAACCGCATTACTCTCATGAACACTTTATCGATGTGATTATAATTTATGATCACCTGGACAAACTTCTGCAGTAGTTTTCGAACTCGTTCCATACATAACATGAACATATGTAATATATCGAATTTGATAATGAGTTTGCTCGGGATTTCTATAATCTCAATTCTATGCCCATCTAAAAGGAATGAGTTCGAGAACGTGGAACGTGTTGTATCGATCGAGTGCTAAAATTGTGTAGAAGTTGTTTATCAGTTTTTGACATAACTCTATCTTAGGTTTGCAAGCAGATTTGGCTGCTGCCGCAACGATTTCTATTGAATTTGACTGATTTTATTGTTTCCGCTGTTATTGTTGGGAATGATTTCGGAATGCTGTCAACGCTGCTGATAATTTTTTTTTTTTGTTTTGTTTTATTTTTTTTCTTTTTTTTTTGCAAAATTGTGTTGTCTTTTATGATGCGTTGCTGGAAGTTATAACTCCTCTATTTGTGTTGTGAATGGATTTGCCAATGCAACTGATGTTGTCCTTGTTGATACAGAACAATTTCGTTGTTAGAATCATTAACAAGAGAATGGAAAGAAATGCAAATTACTGGAACTATGAAACTTCTGGATGGTTTTCAAGATTTCATTTAGTGAAAATACAGTTATATTGTTTTAGTTTTGTGATTTATTCCGAGTTGAATTACATTTGGAACTAAGCGCTAAAGTACAAGTTTCATATGAACAGAGTTTATCAGATTTGGAAGGAAACTTAAATATGAAATTTTCTCAAAATATCTTAGCCTAGAACTAAAGCTAATAATGTATCAGCATTTTTAAGATCCAAAAATCTACATTTATACTGATTTAATAATGAATCTTTATTTGTGAAATTAATAATTAAACATTTTTGAAATAAATTGAATAAAATACGTCTGCGGTTGCAAAACAATTCAATAATGTAAAATATAACCTTCGAGTGCAAACCGATTTTCCAATCATTAAAACGCCTCCCGAAAGCATTGTTTGGGAAAGACTTTAGTTGACACTGCCAAATCTCTTTCATATCATCTATCGAATGAAAAGGAGTGTCCCGAAGTGGTAAAAAAAAGTAATCAGTCACTTTAGTCACTTTGGGTGAATATCGTGGTTATCGAATATCGTGATATTCGTTGAGTTTTTGGCCAGAAATTAGTTTATGGTTCAGAATTAATGCGCTTTCTTCTAAAAAATCTCGCATTTTTTGAATAATTTTCTCTCTCAAATGCCGCATGTTAATATTGTTTATTTACCGTCGAATCTCCAACAAGAATTTCAGAATTTCATCACGATAAACGAAGGCTACAGTCAACATTACCTTGGATTTTGATTCGTTTTTTTCGGTTTCAGTTCAGTTGGAATGCACCATTCCGAAACGTATTGACTGAGGTGCATATTGAACTCGAATAACCCATATGTAATTACCAGTTACAAAGCGTTTTTTGAATGCGGTTTTAGGACTGATTCGTTCTAATTTGTCTTTAACGACCTTTACACAACTGAGTTTTAAAAATTAAGTTGTTTCAAACAATAGTGAGACACAGAAAGTTCAATGGCTAAATCTTTCAAAATAAAATGACGATTTTCAGTCATCACTTTCTTTACCTTCTCGATATTAACTTCAGTTGAAGACTGAAATGGTTCACCAGATCGATGGTTCACTATTTGCCTCCATCATATTTGGACCGCTTTTGAATGCTACTCATATGTACGGGTTTTTGGTGAAATCGGTCCACCATAAGCCTTCCGAAACATCTTCAGAGATTTGGTATACGAACTCCGTTCGCATTAGAAAATTCTTGTTCGATATTTTTTTCCATAGTAAAAATCGCATGCTCTTCAGATGAATTGACAAAATTGAGCACAGTTAGCACTGGCCAGTGGTGACAACTTAGCGACAAAAAGAATTTTGACTATATCTTTAAGGACGCTTTGTAGATGGTCGATTCCTTGTACTTTGTAAGCAGAATGTATATTCTATCATTAAGTTTATAAAATTGTTAACAGAGCTAGTAGTATTAGCTAGTTGCTTGATCTTAGTAAGTGCGACAAACATTTTGCTCCAGCCTAGAGAGTAAAATAGCAAAAAAGTCAGGGATTATGATGTTGACATCTAACTGTATAATTGGATATTCTTTGGAGTATGAAATTTAATACAAATTTATTGCTTTAAGCTCGTATGGACCCAAGAACTTTCATGGCCATCATTGTTAAAATGGTTGGCATCCTTTATGAATGAATTAAATTTATATCACTCCAAAGAATGTACTCTTTTTAAATTGTATTCACATGGTTCATCTGCACTTCAAATGGGCACTATATTATTTTGTTGACTCAGACATACAACAAATGTTAGTACAAAATAACGCCCGAGTGTGGAATACATATCTGTGTGTGTGTGTGTCTGAGAAGAACCCAGTCATTCATAAGAGGAGGGGGAGGATGCGGATACGAATGCAATATGGATGTAGAAATATTCATGGGCAGTATACGTGGGCTACCAGAAGTTTGCTCATGTTTTAAAAATGATTAATGTTTAAGTGAGTTGAAAAATAAAAACATATACCAAAGGGAAATTAAATAAAATATATTATACGATTTTTTTTATTTCGTACGAGTATTATGGTCTTTAAGGAGCTCTTTAAAAGTTAAATATATTTTGTTGCCATTCTACCAAAAATGTAGTTTGATGGAACGATTACAAGGTGGATGGCAAACGACATAAACATCTTGAACTATTAAGGAAAAGAGATTTATCAAAATATCTTAACGCAATCCTGGAGTATTTCGCAGGATTGGTTTGGTTATAGTAAGCAAAAGGTACTTGATGGATGATTACACAGAGTGACAGCTTTTGGGCGGAGGGACAATTTTATTTCCGGGTGAATATAATAATACACTAGAAATGCAAAATCGAATGAATCGAAAGCAGATCGTCGCTGTATGAGTATAGTTAGTTTTTACATTCTTTTAAAGTTGAGGTATTTTTTTTAGTAGAATTAAAAAAATTGAAAGAATTTCTTTAATAAACGCTTAATCTGTCGTCGTAGAACTTTGGGCAGGTGTAAAATTGGATGCGGGACATAAATTCAACCGATTATCGGCTTATAGACCCACCGTCAAGGATTCCACAGTATTGTAGATAATATGCCGACGCCTGGTCCCCCTTCTTTCCACACACAATATATCGACCATTTTTTCAGCTAAAAGTTAAGTTAAGTTTTAATAACTACGGCTATGGTGTGGATAACACCTTAAAAATTCCCTGAGCCATTCGGGTTTATGGTAACTGCAACTTAATGTAGGCGTTTCAATTAATGAATAAACAGCATACATAATTTACTAGATAAATTCTCTAATTACGTGAGAATTTTGTCCTTGTGTGACCAAGCTGTTTCCTGTTGGTCCAGTTTATTTATTTATCAGCTTTTAACATAACCTAACACAACAATATTAATTCTTATATGCTAATGACGTAAGTTACAATACCATGATCTACATACAGATTAAATATTTATTTATTCATATTCATAATTTCTACAGTAGATTTATTAATTAATTCTACCTTAAATTATATTGGTTTTATTTTATTCTATTCTGATTAAGCTTATCCTTTATAAAGTAAAGCTAGATTCCTTTTAAATTTTGATGCTTTGCTCAATATTTGAATCTGAGAAGGAAGAGCGTTCCAAAAAAGGAACAGTGCTAATGAAGAATAGTCTTTTTGATATACGAGTTCTACAAATTTGTCGTATAATTTTTTACCTCTGTTGGTCATAGCAAAGCGTATTCTTTGAAAAATGTATTTTGGCTGTATTTGAGACCAAAATTCTCCGCATAAGTAATCGAGTTTTCAACTGCAATAAATTTTCGAGACTCATACTAAATATTTGGTAAGAATAAACAGAAATTCTCTCGTTATATTTTTTACTGAAAATATATTTAAGTTTACGCTTATCAGCACTACCACAGTTAAAGTAGAGTTGAAATCCATAGAGAAGTGATTGGATTAAATATGTTTTAGCGAAAACAACGCGTACATCAAAGGGCGTTGAATATCTGACAGATTGCGCTCAAATGAGTTAAGTCAAATGACAGATCCGCTTCAGTATAGACAGTAGACAGTAGTGCCAATTTAGTGACAAAAGTAATTTCGACAATCCATTTAAGTTGGCTTCTTATGCAATCAATTTCCGGTACTTATTGTGAAGGAATGTATACTAGCAAAAAGTACATGTTTATTAAGAAAGATCATCTTATAAAAAACAAAACAAAACTCCTTTTCCTTTTAATTTAAGTTTCACTTCTATCGCGTCTCTTCAAACTACATTCCACCTTTTTATTCTCTGTGTATTTAACACACAGTTTTTTTTCCGAAAACAAAAGACAAATAAAATAAGATGCTCAATATTGTCCCCATATTTTAAACCATTCCAATTTCGAACTAAAATATTTATTTTATCACATTATAAAAGCTGTTCATTTTAATGTTTGCGTTTCTTTTAAAAATACCGGTGAAAAACTTTCGTCATTCAGAAAAATCATAAAAACTTTCGCTTTACGTCATTTTTGATTAGTGATTTTGTAATTTGTAGACCTAAACAGTGAGACGAAATTTGATTCTTCATGGCCTGGTGTCTCACATGTTTTCTCCATTTCATTATACTTAAGACTTTAAACGGAATCATCATAATAAACGCACTTTTTCTTTTGTTTTCTTATCAAACCAGAATTTTCCTCCACATGCTGTTGTTTACTTTTGGTAACACGTTTTGCGTATAAACGTATAAACATGCAAATTTTCCTTCTCGTTAAAGACACTCCCGACTGTGCCACTTATTAGCTTTTCCACGTTGAGCGACCATTTGCAACTGATGTAAGTATTTGGGTGGTAAGAAAGAAAAAGCGCCAAATTTGTCTACAAACAAATGTAGTAAATTCACCGAAGCTAACGCATAATTACATGTCGAAAATGTACACTGTAGTTAATTTATGTTAACCACATAACTTTCCTTAACATTTCCCCTTTCTCAGTCGTTTCACACAGTAATTTTTCGTACAAACTCACCACAATTATATTCGCTTTGCTGTTTACATTTTGGTTTCTCATGCAGTTAACAGAAGCGTATCAGTATTTGAAATCTGGGAAAATCAAATAATACCCCATATAACATTAAGGTAATTCTGTTAGCCGTGATCGGTTTTAAGTGAGTCGTTAGAGTTTACATATATTACCTAATATGTATATATTGAAGGGAAACCTGTGAAGGGAAATTGTAAATTAGAAATACTCAAGTGATTTCAAAACTGTCGGTGTGGCAACGCAGTCAGCTGTTAAATACCTGTCACCTGAAGTGTTATTTATTTAATGAAAGGTTTGCCACTTACGAACATGGGTCGTTTAACAATCGAAGAACACGTGGAAATAGTTAAAACTTACTACAAAGGTAGTGATTAAAATCTGGGGACTTTTTTGTATTACAGGGTGATTGTAGTCGTCATAAACGTCCTACTGAGCGAGGAATTTGTAAGTTTATAAAGTTGTAGTTGAATATACCTCAACAAAGAAATACTCCTCCCATCCTCTCAGGTAGGTATAAACTATGTTCGAATAAAACAGCTCTAAAGATAACCGTTTAATATACAGCTGTTGTGCGTTTGTTTTATATCTATTAAGGAACGCGCTTTCTTGGGACTTACAAACTTTCCTGAATTAAAATTGACTATGTTGATCACTTTGCATTAAATTGCGATGGTTTTCGTTAATGATTTACATTTTTAAAATTCGTTTTTAGCACTTTCAATAGCGCATTTTTCTACCATCCATGCGAGCTGGATGATTTCTCCTATGTGAGAAAAAAGCATTTTCTATTGCTGAAAATTGCATGTGGAATGGGAACTTGCGCATTGTAATTTTAGCTACATGTTTCCTGTTCCTTATCGCAGCATACACAGCTCTCATGATGTTAACGTCGATTGCGTTTCTGTTCGATGTTGGACCTGTTTATTGTGACTGTATTTGATGCTCGTCCTTATCATTTAGGATACTTTTTCGTTCTGTCTATGTTGTCAATTTTGTTTTAGGCTTAAAAGGAGTTGGTTGCAGTTAAATAAGGCTATGTCCTTTGACAGAGAACATGACACTGTTTTTAGAGTGTCATCGCTTGTTTGTTCTGTGATATCAGTAACCGAAAGGAAAGAGAAATGTGGTGGTTGTACATTTGCTCCACCACAACCTATAATGTGTGTAGGCGATGTATGGAATTGAAACCGTAATATAAAAGGATTAAAACAAAAATTAACCATAAAAGAGTGAAAGAACCATGTTCTGCTGTAGGCAGCAGCCATCATGTATGGTGAAAGTATAGCAAAACAGAAATTAAACGACTGGCATTCTGAATTAAATTCGTGAACCCAGTAAATATGTGAAATGTGAGATTTCTTTGGGAGTTTAAAGCATTATGTTGGTTGTCATTCTATCATGAAATCCATAATTATAAAAATGTTCTCTGAATAGTTGGCATTTATTATGCTTCTTAACACGTGTGCTGTAAGCCGAAATCGAAAACCATCAGACGAGCCTTTTTTTGTTTGAAACCAAATGCCGGTTTATACAAAAAAAAAAAAAAAAAAATTTTCGAATTACCGGTATTTATCGCTTTGATAAAACAGAATTTTTAACTATCGAAATGTCTTAAAAACAACGTTATATTGAACAAATTGCAATTTAAATCTCAAATGTACGAGTATAATCGAAATTTTATTCTGAACAAATTTGAGGGCAAATTTGTTGATTTTATATTATTAATTTTATAACTTTTGTGAAAAATTTGAGTGATGATTCTGATACATTTTAATCTGCTGTTTCTGATATAGTTTCAACAAATTTTAGATTAGAGTCATTTCATGCCAGACCGGACAGGAAAATTAAACCAATTTTCGGTTTTGTCGAAAACTTTAACAGACATTATTTTCTTAAAAAATGTCGCAAATTTTTTTCCCGAGTTACGTACACTTAAAGTACTCCAAAATTCGAAATCGATTTGTTGCGTATTACTTTTACGTAACTTGTTTCGCCCAAATACTGCGCTATTTTTGTAGCTCAGTTTTCATATATATATGTATAATAAATAAATGAACTACAAATGTTCTTTAAAAGTTGTAATCTGGGCAATTAATGCCAATGACTTTTCGATTTTTTTTTTTTTCATGAGTGAGATGATGATGATGAGAGCATTATTTGATTCTAAAAATACAAAAAGGTTAACAAACTTCTTGAAGAGCCAGACCGATTTTCAAAACCAAATACTCAAACTATATGTGAACTGCTATGCTTTGCGTGCAATGATATTTAGTTCACTCTTTTTTTTTGAAACAGGTTGCGTTAAAAATAATAGCCTGAAGACATCATGCAAATTTCATAGTTTTTAATTAGAATTTGTAAATTTGAAAGTCTGATTATATTACATAATTTTTTTACTTCCCTCGTAAATTTAAATTTGCAACTAGTATTTTTCTGTGGAAGAGAAATTTAAACCTGTCGAATTTGTATGGAACATACCGACTTTCATTCTTATAGAATAACTTAGCAAATCCTTAACCGGTAGCAAATTTGATTAAATTTCCTTTAACCAGGTAGAAGATATGAATCTAAGAATATGTGGATTAAATCAGTTATTTTGTGTGACCGATCGTTTTTCCAGATTTCACCAAGAGCCAGCAATAGGCAAAAAACTTGAGCCTCAGTCTACTAGATGGGACTTACAGGAGAAAAAATTTGTTTGGAAAAATCAGTCAATTTGTATGGGAGGTAGTGAAACGGTCGAGCCGGTATAGCGTATTTAAAATCACCATTTCCACTCTGGCAAAAGATTAGCTTGTGCAAAGTATTTAAAACTGACATATCATTGACTCAGTTTTAATGGAAATATGGAGTCTACAAAGCTTGTGGAGTAGAGACACATTGGCAATCACAATCAACAAAAAAATAAATAAATAAATAAAACCCACATGCATCTCATGAATGAGGAATAGAAGAAGTCTCCTTACCCCCACATTCTTAGCTTCACATCTTTGAAGCAGTTGTAACGATTTCCGTCAAATTTGTTCACAAATCATACGTGAAAGCCCTCTTGTTCTCTTGCTTTCAGGATGCTCCAGAGTTTCGATTAAAAGTAGTATTATATTTATTTAAAATAAAGTTTTAATTCATTTAGAACAATTATTTAAAAGAACAAAAGTTATAATTGTAAATGTGTGTGGAGACCGATTAAACAACTTCGTCCGTCGACCGTCACGCTAGAACTGCTTATCGTCCGTGTTTTGTTGCTCAGGCAGACTCTCTCTAGAACGATCTCTCAATCGGCAAACTCTCTCGCTTTCTTTGTGTGGGTGTAGGGCTTACATACGTTTGATAAATCGATTTATGCCAATTTTATCTCATTATAATGTCCGATAATGTACAGAAATACCATTAATTTGAAATTAGATTTCTGTTGTTGCACATTTAGAATGTCGTAGAAGGGCTCCGGTGAATAGACTTCATCGGAAAGAAATGTTTACAGGTTGCGTAAACAATTCAAAACGCAACCAGAACGAGTTGAAGATAAAGAGCGTTCCAAACTACCGCCAACATCTAGCTGCCTAAAATTTAGTGCTCAAAAACCGACGAAAAAAACTTGCTGAGAAAGTCTGTCTTTTCAAACATATAACTCAATTTCAAAACGCACTTTAAGTCTCAAAGGCAACAAATCTCGATTGGTACCAAAAACAAACATTTTGTCAAAAAGTGTCATCACTTTAAATCTGTAAAGAGATGATTTCTGGTCACCAGTACAAAAAGCGTAGACCAATCGAGTGGATATTATGAAAAAGGTGAAGTGATGTCGAAAAGAATACCACAAAGTCGCTCAGAATACATCTGAAGTGTTATTTATTTAGTGAAAGTTTTGTCATTTACGAATATGGATCGTTTAACGAACGAAGAACGTGTCCAAATAGTTAAAACTTACTACAAAGTCATGTTTCAAATACCGCCACTGTTGGTCCATTAGGGGGTGATTATTATTGTCATAATCGATCTACTGTGCAGGAAGTTGGTAACATATGGCTGTACATCATAGTAGAGTACACACTGCCGGAAATATCACATCTGCTACTAAAAGTGTGGCAGATAATCCGAATTTCAATTCAGAGCGCTCTGGCCATATAATAAAAGGCTTTTTTGAGCCTGTAATTGAAGATGTTGAAGTGGACGATATGTAGTTTCAACAAGACATTACCACGAGCCACACAATGCAACTGATTTCGGCTTTGTTGCATGAGAAGATTCCAGAAAGCGTAATTTCACTCCGTTAGATTATTTTTGTGGGCTACGTAAAATACCGAGTTTACGTGGATACTCCCCAAATGTTGGCGCATTGGAAAACCAACATTCGTCAAGTTATCGCCGAGATAGCGTCCGAAATGCGCGAAAAAGTCATTTAAATGAAGTATTTTTAATGTGTGTTTTATTTAACTTTACTTTTGGAGCCAAAAAATAGATAACCCGGTATAAAATGTCTACTGTGTAGATAGACATTATTCATTTGTGAAAGCAATGAAAAAATTATTCTCTCTGAAATATTTCAATTTTTTTTTTTGATTTGATTGCGAATGAAAGTGTACCCTTCCACCAGGACTTCCTTTCACAGTACGAATAACTTTTTCTTTTAAGATATTATCAGCGCAGTCCACATCTTTTTGATCGACAAGGCATGGCTATTAATCACCATATTTGAAAGTTATTTTTAACTTGGTTGTGTAGCATTTATTTGTGTTATTTCGTTGGTATTAATGAAAATGTGATTCCTTTGGTATAACCACAATTCATTTTTTTTATATTACTAGTTAGTGACGCCTGTATGAGAAATAAATAAATATACATTACATTTGAAGCCGTTTTCACAATGTGTTAGCCATCCTAGACAATACTTATTCCGCACCCATAATCGCTCTACAATACTGTTAATTCTATTACATTGATATTGAACGTGCGATGTAAATTAGCTTTGCACTCAATTAAAGATTATTTTAGTTGCTAGCAGTTGTGATAATACGCACACAGCACATTATCGTGCAAACTACTATGCTAATTAGTTCAAGTGTAACACCAACGTGATTGAAAATTAATCTTTATATTATCCTGATGAATATAATTGAATTACGTTACGTAAATAGACCGAAATCCCATTATATTGCCCTCATAACTATGTTAATCATGTTCAAACATTGATAGAATGAGTAGTTATTGAGGAGATTTACATATTGAATTATTTGGTTAACATCGATATTACGTATGTCAAGAACACATATATTGGCACTTTCACATGAGGCTCTCAAATATTAGGTTGGTGCTAAAATGTGTAGGTTGACGCTATTGTTGAACTACCTAACGCAGAACTACCTAACCCAAAACGCAGATAGCTGTGTAGCAACAAATTTTTCTGCAAGAACGGATAAAATTTTGACAATCCTATCCGGTGTTATCCAAAAACAGCAAAAAAACGAAGTGATAATGGCGCCTATAAATACTGTCAGTTTCACTTCTGTTCATAAATTCAACGTCTTTTCAGATCTTTGATCTTTGTTTTCTTCATTTCCGGAGTATGTCTTATCTTCTAACAAAATTTCTCAATTTTGGCGAAAATATCAGCTTTGAGCGGTGCAAAAATTATGCATTATTACGCAATTTAGCAAATTCTCAGAAATTGTTATCTTTTTATACTAATCGCAACTCCGTTTATTATGACATTGAACGATTTATTTAGCATGTTTAGAATGATCCTATTTAATTCAAATATTCAGAGTTTTGTTCGAAAACTTCTTGTCTTTATAAAGGTGATTTCATTATGCCTCTTTCATAGAAGTTCTCGTCTCTATTGTCAAAAAACTGAAACAGTCGATTTTACAAGCTTCCCTTGAGGCAAATTTCTCAGCAGCAAAATTATTCGCCATACACAGGAATAGGTGGTACTCACTTGGTGCTAGATCCGGACTATGAGATGAATGCATAAAGCTTGTGGAGCTTGTGACGAATCGTTATCGATGTGTATGGTCTGTGTTGTGTTCCTGAAGGAACACAATTCGTCTAATATTGGGAAACGTCACCTATTTCAAGCGGCTGCGCCCTTCAGATCCGGTTGTTGACAGTACAGGTGCGAATTAATAGTTTGACCGTCGGGGAGTAGATCACAGTTGATTATTACCTGTCAATTCCACCAAACACACAACAAAACCTTCCTTACCGTCAACCACTTTCGTCTTTGCTTGATTTTATCATAAGTGACCGACTTTATATCACCAGTCATCATCCTGTTGAGAAATGGGTAGATTTTGTGACCTTCCAGGAGCGATTCGCAGTTAAAAATGCGGAATTTTTTTTTTTTTTTTTTTTTTTTTTTTTTTTTTTTGACGGTCGGACTTGACGGTTACATTATTCTGCCGACATTTTCAACAATTGAGCATATAAATGGTGATGTATTTTTGACATTAAAATTACTGAAACGGAATCCACGGAATCTAAATTGGCCATGACTGTCTGTTATAGTATCAGCACATTTTCGCCTTTATCGACACGCGCTCAAAATTACACTGAGTCTGATCAATATGAAACTGTCTGAGCAGTTTGTATAGTGCAAAATCGTAATTTTTTAACGCCATCTAACGTATCACAATCGTATTTAAACAACACGACATACAGCTTTCCAAAGCTATGTATTGGTAAAATAATGGATTTCCTTTTATTTTGTCTTAAATACAGTATGTTATAAACACATCCCTCTGTCCGCACGTTTGTTGAAAGCACAATAGAAGACAGGACACAAAAATATCAGATTATTATAGAAAGGTTGAGATTGAAATTGGAAAAATCTACTCGCTAGGAATAAACTTGCCTATGCAAGGATTGAATTCAACTATAAGAAATTGGTCATTTTCCGAGATTTTTCAGTAATACATATATTTAAAAAGGTCAAAAGGCCGGTGACTTTTTTGAAGGATATCAACGAAATTGTGGCTATACATTTATTATTAAATATATTTATTTATTTATTATATATATCTTTATCCTCTCTCAAGTTTCGCCAAAAAATCCAGCAAAACACCCCGTTTTCACAGGTTTTATATCGAAAAGGGGACGTTTTTGACAAAGTTTTCATGCTGTGGGACAGTAAATGATCATTGGCACTAAAAAATCTTGATCATACAAGGACTGAACCGACCTTTCGAAATGGAATGAAAAATGGATATTAGTTTAGTTTTTTTTTTTTTTTTTTTTTTTGCATAAAAGTTATGCTTACTTTTATATCGTAATACAGTTGTCTTGTATCGTCGTGCCCAACATTTCAATAAGTCCCTAATTTATTGTCGAACAAATTTATCAACCGTTACTTTAAGAGCATGTTAAATATTTAATATACTTTTCAATCGTTGCGCAAATTGTGCTTAAAATTATGTCTTTTAAATTTTTTAATTTCGCACACATGCAGAATTCCATACACCCACATACGTACTCACGTATATAAAATTTAAATTCATATCACTTGGGAAAGAACTGGGAAATTCATTAAGGCTTTAATGCATGTAAAATGCTTTCTGTGTGAGTTTGTGCTACAAAGTTTGCTGTCTCTGAAATAAGTCGTTATGTATGATGTGGACTGTGCGAGTGTATGCTCTTAAACTTGTCTAAATATTTGTTATGGTTTCCGGTTACATGTAATCTTGAGCGATTTGATGATGAGCACCACAGAGAAAATCACATTACATGCCTGTGATATCGTATTAAAAGATGTAAATAAATTCAACAGATTAATAAAGCGTAGGTGTACGACAATCTTAGCTATAGTTGACTGTCAGGCAGAGAATATCCATAATGTCTGTAATGTGAGTGTTTATTTGCCAAATTATAATATAATGAATTAATGGATTATTTGGTTTCTCTGGCCGTTATTCAATAGAAACAAATCGTCATTGACCATCTAAGAGGTCGCTGCGTGTAATCGGATGATCATCCATTTCCAGCTGAGATATGCATTGTATTGACTGGAGAGCAGAGAAAGCTAGACACAACTGAGGTAAATGCCACCGAGATTGTCATACGCTATTTCAAAAAAGCGCCTCATTTGGTACGACAAAGCACTCCCAATGCTGATATTCCAGCCTATGGCTACTGTAAAAAAAACTGTGCTCAGACAAACCTTGGTCGAAAGAAGAATGTCGCCCCCTCTGTAAGGCTAGTGATAGAAGTCTGATCAAGGGTATGCATCGTATGCTGTAATTGGGTAGATAACATTTAAATAACTTGCTATTTTCGGATGCCACCCCACTGAAGAAATCACGTCAATTAAATATTTTTTATTACCGAGGCGAAATTAGAGCAGAATATTGTGGCTTAAAAAACACAAGGCTGCGAATACTGATGACTTCCTCATGGAACTAATTACGACCATGACCGATAAATGGAATCTAACCACGTTAATGTATCAATGTCCAATTTGACTGGAAGTTATCAGTTTGACTGTAGACATGGAAAGTTGACAATTGGGACAAATCCTGAATAATACGTGAGAACAACGAATTGACACATTTCACGTTTCATCGACTATAAATCTGCCTTAGGTTGACTGATTCAGCAAAGAATTATTTGAAACCACTATCTAGTTTTGTAATATGATATGTCTATGGCCGGAGTATTGATGCAAATATCTTATTGGGCCGCTTGACATAACAGTCTCAGCAGATATCCTGTCATACAACGTCTGTTTTCAACATAATTAGGGTGGGAACGATTTGCTAAGATTGTTACCAACATCACATGAGACTTTCGTACGCTGATGACATTAACATTAGTGTCGAAAACTGAGAGATGTTACTGCAGTCCACCTAAGCATCGCGAAGGATTCAGCAAAAATAAAATTGGCTCTAAGTTAAATAAGCTATGTTTTTTCTTTGAGCAGGGAGTCTACCTGTACTTGATGATGCATGAATGTTCACGATTTCTTCTTCTTCCGCTTTGCTGTCAGTAAACGAAACGATGTTAGTTACGAAAGTTTGAAGAAGAATATCGCTTGCAAACAGTTCGTACCTCGACATGCGAAAATCCGACTGAACCAGATACCATTTCCAACTATCTTTCTGCATAGCGCGGAATACTGCATTGTAATACAAGTAGAGTCTTTGATATTCGACATTTTCCATACAAGTGACCTATTTATCCTGTACATTCTTACGTTCATATTTTTCCTCTAATTTCCTTAAATTCAGTCAAACAGGGCTCATGCAAACACTTGGAAAAATTAGGTTTGCATTGCATCACTGCTTCAGTACCTCATAAGCAAATCAAAAAAAAAAAATTTTCCCCTTGGAATTTTTTTCGCTTCTTGTGAATGCAGGTCTGAAAATAAAAGTGACTATATTGCTACACATTTCTACACAAATTTGTCTCCTCTAATTTTAAATGCTTTCTAAGCGGACGTTTTTGTTTCTATTTCATGCCATATGGTGGATAAATCTTTAGTGCTATCCTAAAATCTGGTTTTACCACATGGGATGCTTTCTTATTGTGTTCTTTCTTTCTTACAAGTGGGACAATTTGAAAGTACTGGTAGATACCTATACTATTGGCTACGAATAGCTATACTATTGGCTATACAGCTTCTTTGTACATTTTTGTTACACGCTATGAGAAAATTGTTGCTCTTGCAATACGCCATTTCTTTCTTTCATCAATATATGCATTGAAAATGTAAAAGTTTATGCAGATGAGAACGGTGACAATCTTGCTATAATTTTTATGCTACCCTTAACTTGTTTTTTCATATTAAAATTGAAAAAAACTAAGTCCAAGAAGAAACGGAATCAGAATCTTTCAAAATTCTTGAGAACTGCACAAGATTGTTATCGGAAATAAATCGCATGTCAGTCTAAATTGTTGATGCATAATTATTGATCCAAAACATTTCAGTGATGTGTTGCGTAAGTTCCAACATTGCTGCTGACTGCATAATGTCATATCCTTCTGTTTATTTCGATGCATTTGCTGCATTTGTATGTAGCAGATTAACATAATTATTATTTTTGCATTTACCTACGTGTTGTATTTGTATTACTCTAATTAGCCTGTCAATGTGGAAGACATTGTATGAAGTGTATTATGACGGTTACTAAGAGCCTTAATAATAGGTAATTGACAGCAACGCTAATGGCTGATTTAAGTCCGATATGAGAGCAATTGAATTAAATTTGCATTTCAAGCTATAATCAGATTATAGACGCAAATTGAGCGATGGCTTGAAGCATTATCACACTGTTAACGTGCATTTTGTGGCGTTATTTGTTTACTTTGCATTACTGTTATGGAACAATAGGATTGTTTTATTTGTTATCAAGGGAATTTTAAGTGGAATTCACATACTCGTTGGGAAGGAATCTCGTAGTGTTGCTAGTCATCTAAATTTAGGGAAAATAAATTTAAGTGCTTTCTAGAGCACTGCCTTTTCATCATTTCCAAAAAAACTTCCACAGATATTAAAATAACGCAAATAATAAATATTGAATCTTTTTCATCACATTTTCTAATGAACTTGATTTACGTTATCGCAAGTTTGCCATAGAATAACATTGATATTGTGATGAATATTGAAATATCCCTTAATTTTATAGGTTTTTCAGCCATTCGTTCTAGGATATCGCTTTATTTGTGGTGTGTTTCTTCTCTGTTTCATGGCCCTAATGTATGAATTTATAGAAAGAATTCCTCATTATTATGAACTCAAATATTGACTCCTAATTTCTAATTTTAGCTACAGCTGCTTGTTTTAGGCGATACTAAATTTTTGTCCTCTTTACTCCCCGTTGTACTCCTAATAGATTGAATTTCGAAAACTATATTTGTATTAAGTGCTTCTGGCCTAATAAGAATGTACATTTTTGTTTCGATGATTTCTGTTTCGGCAAATTGTTCTAAACTATGATACCAATTCTGCTCTGAACAAATAAAACAAATTCCTTCCATTGATACACATCTGATTTCGTAATTCTAACATAATCATTTGGTCTGAGCTTTTTCGCCCATCCAAAAGTTCGCCTAGGTCATACAGTGCAGCCCACTTGAATAGCACCCCCTTTCAATATTTTTCTAAGTTCGATTTTTTTCAAAATAATAATTTGGAACTGGTTGTGCTTTTATAAATCATATCTCACGTATTTGCTGTAATCGTATAACATTTCCTTCATTTTAATGAATTAAGTACTAAAACATTAAACAAAGGAAAAAAAAGTTAAAAATTCAATTTCAGTTTTTGGTTCATTTGAATAGCCGCCCCTCCCTTACAAAAATTAGATCATACACGAAAACATTAATTCTAAATTAAAAGTTTTATTGTTTGCTAACATCTAATTTAAAAATAAGTATTTTAAGTAAAATTTAGTAGTGGGTGCTTCCGCCCTGGCTGAGAACATATTCATATATTACGTTCGATAAAGAATCATAAAGTTTTTTGATTAGGTCGAGTGTCGAGTTTAATTCCATTAATGAGTTCACTTTTGCTTGAATATTGATTGTTTGATTCGTACACCTTGCGTACTAGCCATCCCCAGAAGTTTTCAATAATGTTTAAGTCTTGAGAGTAAGGCGGCCAGTTCATAACCTCAACACTTTGACTTTCAATCCATGATTTGACGACTTTTGCTGTGTGAATTGACGCGTTGTCATGCTGGAATTTCCATGCCAAGTCTCCGAAAACATTTTTATCTTTTTCATCGAAAAATATAATTCTATTCCACTCTCTACTTCACGTCATAGTCGTACGACAAAAATTAAGGCGACTTTCCGTGCGGAGATTTTCTAGCGGTGGCTTTATTTTAAGTCTCAACCGCTGCAAGTGTGCTGCTTTAAAAAATAACTCTTTTTACCGCTAATACACTGGCACTTACGCCAGCTTTTTCCTTGATTTTAGCAGCAGAGTAGTGTGAATTTGAGGCATATCTCAGACCTTTCATATTATTTCGTTCGACCTTTCATATTATTTCCATAGCCTTCAGTGTCACGTAAATATGTCGATATAACTTTGCGACTTCGATTAGTTTTTCTGGCAATTTGATGAATAGAAAGTCCACATTCCTTGTGGGTTTTAATTTTGGATCTTTCCTCGACACTCAGGGATTTAGCTCGGTCCATTTTACTTAAAATCGATTGTTTTATATTTAATTATACGCAATTACTGTAATACGATCTGATTTATGATGATCTGCAAAAGACTTTCACACTTAAACTGATTACCACGTGAGGGGTGCGGATTCGTTATTCAAGTGAGCGGCAGTGTATGAGAAATTTATTATCCAAATTTCATGACCTTCGCATCGGTCGTTTTGGCGTTGATAAATTTGATAGATTATTAATTAATTAATTAGTTTCATATATGTTATAATAAGATTATCTATATACGTGGATTATGGGTGAGGAGGGATTTTTCATAATTTCGTACATTTAGTGGATAAAAAGGAGAAGAAGAAGGTACGTGAATACATGATGTTCTACAGACAACGTCTAAAGCTGAAATCAACAGAATATTCATTGTGTTTACATATATTCATCTTACGTCATAAGGGAGCTATGAAAGAAGGATTTACCAACAGTCCTGATTTCAAAGGATAATTCAAAAAAGAAAGGGAACAAAAATGGTACAAATACCTAGAAAAATGATTCAGTTTAAAATAATAAATTGTTGTGGTTTTATGAATTATCTATGGTGGAGCTAAAGCACAAAGTACACCCACAATAAACGCTGAACTTATGAAAACTGGGGCTTAAGCGATGGACGTAACGGAATTTTTGATCTTTCTTACTTCAAGAGATAAAATCGTAAACTGTGTTTCAAAATTGGCAACATCGCCCAGGGTAAATAACGTAAACTAAGATTATGTAATTTGAGATGTGAAAAGATACGGTAAGCTAATATTGAAATTCGCATTCTTAAAGGGTAGTATAGGGAAGCTGCGATACCAAACGGGTACTTTTGGCCACGACAAGCAGACACAATTGAAATCTTCAAAAATTGGGCTTACGCGAATGTTCAAAAGAGATTTTTGGCAATTCTCACCCCTACACAACACACTTTGCAGGAAATGTGGTAAAATGTGGAAATGACGACTTTAGCATCACCAGAATTGTAGCTTAAATTAACATTAAGGAGTAGGAGAGTCATGAAAGAAGTTTTTTAAAGTTGGTGATCATGATAAATATGTTACCGTAATCCAGCACTAACAACTGATGCTGCAGTCATTAAAGTTAATATGAACACCCTTCTTGAACCATAGGGAAGACACAAAAAACCTCTTCGGAAATTTCAACTTTCTGAGTAAAAAAAAAACAGTAAAGTATGGGAACAAAAGCGATACAATCGTTCTGCCTCCGTAAATGATTTTTTAAATTATTTATTTATTTATTTTTTTTTTCAGTTTACGCTTTGTAGATATCGAAAAGAGGATTTGGATAGTGCAGCGGTACCATGTTTTGAAGTCCTTCATTTCCGACCAAAGGGAATTTAGGGGAGAGTTTGACGGCACTCCCCCGAATAGATGAACCATTATGAAGTGGGTGTACATGTTTGCTGAATCTGAAAGCATCGCACGACGACTGTACCATCGAGATTCCTATGTTCGGGTCTAAGACAAAATCGCGGCTGTAGCACCGTCAATTCAGGCAAATCCAAGCATTTCGACTCGTTACTTATCGACGCAAATTGGAGTTAGCAGAAGATCGGTACAACGAATAATTCATGATGATTTAAACTGCTTCCCTCTGGATTTGCCTATTGAAATGGCCAAAGAGGGCAACAACTTTATAAATTGGTACGGTTTCAAACGTAAAGTTATATAAAACACACATGGAGCTGTGATTTCGATAAAACTTTTATTTCACTATATTGCTTGAACCTTGCCATTATGAAATACAACATCATTTAAATGACTGCCTCTGGATTGGGTGCCGCAATGGATCCTGTTGAGGTAATTTTCGACCACTTTTTCACACATTTTGGGCGGGACTTTTGAGGATTATGTGCGTAAACATGGTTTTTGAAACTTCTCATGCACTAAAGCCAAAATCGGTCACGGTGAATCACGATTAAATCATCACTTTTGTAGTAAGTTTTAACTATGTTTACTCATTCTTCGGTTGTTAACGAACAATATTCGTAATTGGCCAATCTTTCAATAAGTAAGTAGCACTACAGATGACAGGTATTTAGAAATTGACAGCCTTGCCAGACAGGCGGCTTTGAAACCACAAAATGCATAACACGTTATTATAAAAATAAGACGAAATACATCAATTGCAATGAAATTGGCTTTACTTAAAAATAGCTTTTTGTGATTTTCGTCATCATTTGAATGTGATTTTTCGTATATGGTCGCCATGGCTGGCTCTTGTACTTTCCAATCTGAAGATCCAATTGTGCATCGTTAATAAAGGAGCTAATGTTAATGACAAGGTCCAAGCATTATAATGAAATCAAAGTCAAAGTGTTTTATTTAACTTTGCTTGAAAAAGAAAAATGAACAACCCTGTAGTAGTCTTGATGTTTGTTCATCACATTGTTTTACAAATCTCTACAAAAACGGAAAACATGGATTTAATAAACACGTTCCTTCTAGTACCTCCTACATAAATGACCAATTTAACCTAAAAATGTTTACTTCCAAATTTTCCAATCAGTCGTGCCAAAATCTGTCAAATTAGACATATATCTTACATGAAACTAACCTTTGCGAACAGAAATGGGTGACACTGTCTCTCCAATGCCTGTACCTCCCACGGGAATAGACCGATATATCGAAATGATATTTTCCTCTGTTAATTAACTTCATGACTGTAATTCTGCTTTATAATGTTGGAGGAAATGTGAGAATATCGACCACTTAATACGCCCTCTCTGGTACTCCCAATATAAATTACTTTGTGTAATTTATGTATTCCTAGATTCGCATCTATCATAGGTTAAAATTGAGCGCACGCACCAGGCATTTAATACTGCGAATGAAAAAAGGCTATGTATAGGCGAACAATGTTTGGTGAATATTCTCGAAAAGAATAAACGGGGGAAAAAATATTAGTGGAGAAAAATCTGAACCGTTAGATTCATAAACGGAATAATACCTTTATTTAATTCAAAATGAAACACACAGTTGTTAAGGTTTCAGTCTTTATTTCCAGCGACTATGTGGGGGGAATGTATTACGACGACTAACTCTTAAGATGGTCCACACGACCAAACTCACTTACATTGTAATGTTCGAAAAAAACTACAAGAACGGGAGAGAGCTTTAGAATAGTCGTTATTTCAGTACAGTGATGGTTAGCAGAATAGATATATATTAATTGTAACTCGACAATATTCGAAATTCATTGGTAGAATGAACAAGCTACATTGCACGCTTCTTAACTTTCCATATAGTCAAATTAACTGAATTAGCAATAATCCGGGGGTTCCTCTGTACTCCTCAAACGGAGGACTTTAAAAAACTGAAATTTTACTTCTATTTTTGGGCTTTAGTTCATAGTGTTTTTATATTTTCATTTGAAGAAATGAAGGTATGTATCATCTAATGAGAACAAAGCTATTTACCACGCCCCTTCTGGTGCCGCCCACACTTTTGCAGCAAGACAAAAGAATGTTGGCTGAAGATATGTGTAAGTTAGTTCACTTGACTTAAACTTTTGTGTAGGTTTAAGTATCGGGTTGTTCGGAAAGTTCGTTCGGTTAATTTGTTACTTCATCATACTTCACTTCTCACAACATAGAGTTCCTTCAAACGATATCATAACCTCCTTCCACCCTTTCTCTAAATTGTTTACTATTGTTTACTTGTGTCCTCGTTCTAGTCGTGAGTGGTTACAGCGTTTTAAAAAATTGGGAAAAATGAACGAAAAAGAACATTTTAGACATATTGTAATGTATTATTTCCGAAAAGGAAAAACGGCTGCTAAAGCCAGACGAAAGAAAGCCAGAATAAAACAAACCAAATGAAACAACTTGCCAGAAATGGTTTATACGATTTTCTACGTAACGGACGTAGATCAGGACGACAAGAAGAAATTGTTTTCGAAAAGGTGAGAGATTTAATTATTGTTAATCTCCGTGCAACAGTTAGGGAAATAGCTAAAATAATCAGAAAATCAGTCTCAACCGTTCATGAGGTCAAAAAAGAGCTCGGATTTGTGAGCAACTTCCATGTGTAGGTACTTCTCTCTCTCTCACCGAGACCAACCGTCTGAATTGCATTGTCGTCTGCGATAACCTAAGGATAAGAAATAACAAGACACCATTTCTGAAGAACCTCATCACAGGGGATGAAAACTGGATAGTGTGCAACAATGTAACGCGAAAAATATAATGGGGGAAACCAAATGAACTATCTTTCCGAACAACCCGATAAAACTGGTAAACGTTGTACATGTAGTAGAAAACGGCACGTAAAGGAATGCATCTAATGTTTCTTTTGCTTGTTGAAACAGATTGCTATTCTTGTCGTGTTTTCTCTATAGAGAAGGTGTGTTGCTTTTATTACAGAAAGCCGCCGGTAAACCAGCGATGACAGCTTTATTGCAAATGAAACACCAGCACTCTTACAAATCTCTTTCCTTCAAGAAATAGTACTTTATTTGCGGTATTGACGCTTTCGCTTTGATACTTTGTTTGTGTAGATACTTTCGCATCGAGTAATTAAACAACTGCAATATCGATACTTTACAATAGCTGAGGAGATTCTACTTGTTTTATATTACACATGGATTTTATCTTTTATGCAGCCTACGGATGTGAAGAGAAAGCAATGAAATAGTGTTCTCTTTCTTATGTAGGTAGTAAAACCGCAATGCACGTTACGTGTATTGAGTTTTATTTTTATTTTCTCTATTTGCATCCTTTTGATGAAAGGAATTTTGCATTGTTTTAAGCAGAGAAATGAAAATAAAGCACAATTGTTTAAGATTTTTTTTTTACCTTTACAAAAGTGGTTACCCATCAAGATGCCAGCCAACTTAAGTACTTTCATTTATTCTGCTGTGGCCGCAGGTATAAAGAGAAAGAACACAAAGGATATGGCCATTGTTTGCAACATGAAAGAAAATTCGGGGAAATTCGGTTATTATTCCTTTCATGTTGGTAAATTTTGTTTTTTGTTTTAAGCTGCTTGTTTGTTCTTTCATTGGAAACGCCGAAAGCAGTACAAAAGGCGCTCATTATGACAGTTTGTATGTCAGCGGTGTCAGTTTGGATTGTATTTTTTTTTTTTTTTTCGTTGTTTAATACTATATAATAGACTCCATTTTGATTAGCAAGTTCAAGAACAAGAAAATGTACTTAGGGGCAGGTTTGGAATTCTATATATGTATTTTGAGATCAATAGCCAAGTTCCCTCACCGTGACTCTGTGTGGGAGACGCAGATCGAAATATAGCGTGCTTTCACAAATCTGTCTCTTTATCCCTAAGTAGTCTTCACAGATTTAAATTATTTAAATTTGTAATTTGTTTTTTTTTATTTTCAGTGAGTCTATAGCAGAATAAAATCACTAAATATAACACTACACCCAAGGCGATCCCCTCCAATTTTGTCAATTTTTGCTCTATATGTTCTACTAGAACTCGTGATGACAAAGGTCTACAAATCAGGTAAAAAAATTTCTATGTTTAAGGAATTTTTGTGCCTTAAAATGATTGATTTGCGCTTCTACTTATATAGGGAAACTTACCAAGCCCATAGTATGTTGGTATGCTGCTTACACGCGAGTTAAATATATAAACACAAGTACTAACACTCACATTAGGAACGACCCTATAGACGAATTCATTGCAAACATAATTAAAGACAAAGAGTAATATTAAACCCATTTCCGATTTGTTTAAAGAAATCATAATCAAATCCATAAATCAAAACTATTTTTCGGTCGCAATTGTGAGAATTGCAACCTTCACAAATTTACTAACTTCCCACTAAGAAAGCAATTTGCAATGGATAGTGTCGAATAGGCATTTCCGTTCCCAAACGAAAATGCAATATTCAATTTGCAAAGCATTAAATGCAGAAATGTAACAAAGCATATTTTTCGGTCGCAATTCTGAGAATTGCAACCGTCACAAATTTACTAACCTTCCACTAAGAAAGCAATGTGCAATGGATAGTGTCAAATAGGCATTTCCGTTCCCAAGCGAAAATGCAATATTCAATAAACATATTAACAGATAATACAATAACTTTAATATATAAGAAGGCCTTGTAATTAGGATAAGTCAGTCTTGTTTCTCCCATTCGGTCAAGAAGTTGCTAAGCTTCAAATTAAATAAAATAAATAAATAGAATATAAACCAAAAACAAATTTAGTTTTTTTATAAAAAACCGCGACACGGTTACGAAATTCGCGTTTTATTGTAAGACTCACTCAACGGAACCTATAGTTTAACGGTAACTACGAATGTCGTAGTTTGTTTGTCTATCACTCCACTGCTCGATGTGTTCGTCAAACACATCGTGGTAACCGCCGCTCAAATAATGATAGATGGTTGTATGCGGAGGTTGAACCTGCGATCATGTGAACAATACTATCGTGTACTAACTTCGCGCCACGGTTGTTAAATTGGTTTATAATGCTTGAATGACATTAAAAAAAAATTAACCAGTGTATTCTTAAGTTAATTTTTTTATTCGGACACACCAAATTGAGGCAAATTTCGGTATACGTTGAGCGGTTGCCGAAGTCTGATCTCAAAGTTAAGACAGAAAGAATTTCTACACTTCTTCGGGTATCATACATTCAAATTGGACGGTTTTGCTGAAATCAATCTTCCCACTGCGCCTTTTAATTAGCATGCTGCAATAGCCTAGGTTTTGCCAATTATATTAATATGTTATAAGTCTCTGGAAAACTTGAGAAAAATCGGTCAGACCATACAACTCCCAGGCAAATGGTCGATTTAACCCATCTGTTATTGGATAGATATCTGTTTGGTGTACTAAGATTTCTGTACCTCCCATACTGATTGACTGATTTATCAAGATTTTATTGTAGTCCTCTAACTCTTAATTCGTAAAGTGCAGTTATTTAAATTTTTGTGAACTGTATTGCAATATCATGCTCTGTAACATGTAAAAAAATCGGGCGTATAACGATCACTAAGAGATAGGAAAATTCGTTTTGTTAATAAAAATGAGCAGGTATCGTTAAGAATGTAGTATTATATTTATTATTCTGTCTTTGAGTGTTTGTAAGGCACTGATCTTTATTGAAAATATCTGTACTTAAGAGCTGCATTGTGAAGAATCTTAACTAACTTATACCAAGGAGAGAAAAATATATAAAGAAGGATAATGTAAATCTAATTCATTGTGAGGGTGGTTTTCACATATGCGTACCAAAACATTGCATATCTAAATATAAAGAAGAATTTATTATCTAGTAAATGATAAGAAAGGGCTCACAGTCCTGTGTCTTAAAAACTACCTACTGCACTACAATCTCGTAGAGACTATTTCCATAAAGTGTGTTCAATTCTGAACAAGTATTACAAATGAAGAAAAGAAAAGAAAGAAACCTAAGCATACAAAAGCTAAACACATTTCCGACAAATGGATTTTTTTTAATTTCACGAAATTTGTTACTATTTAGACGTTATGCGAAGTCAATATATGGAATATACCTGCAGCTAGGGGAGGGAATCATCACAATTCATTCCTTCACATGGAGGAATGAAATAATAACTTCTTGTTACAACAAAATGTTTTCCCAGATTGAAGCCGGGGATTGCAAATGAGCTATATCGACTCATCCCTTCTTCTTATACCATTCATACAAATATAGCGATTTCGTCAGTAGTCCAACTTTTTCCCGTTGCATTGTCTTATAATTCCATGTAAGATTTGAAAAAAAAATCAATCAAGCAACAAGTTGCTTCTGGTGTCTATTACACAAATTTAATTATTGATCGAAATTTGACTTTCCACTGTAATTAATAATTTGTAGCCAAAATTTATTTTAATTCTATTCAATTATATTGCGTTATAATACTGGGTAAAATGTGAGAAAAAAAAACAACGCAATTGCGCAGTCATTCTCTGGTACCATCCTTTTTTAACTTATATATTCTTAGATTGTAATCGTTTATTCAAAATTGACTGCACGACCACGAAAAAATCGATTGTTCGTCTACATTTCTTAAACTAAGAACTTCATTCAGAAATTTACAATGTTGCTTTTGAAGATTTTTAGGGATTTTCCCTAGCGACTAACATTTTACTGCAACGCAGAAGGACGTTTTGTGTTGTATTGTAATAATATTTGCGATATTTAATCAGAAAGTAACTAGCAGAAAACTACAAACATGTTAATTCAAGCAAGACCTGTTACATGGGATATAAAAGAAGCCTTGATTCAAATTGGTCGAAATTGTATATTCAATTGGAGACTATAAACGTCTTATTCGTACAAAAATCTATTAAAATCAGATATTTAATAGGGCGTGATAGTGTGAATAAATTTAGAGGCTCATAGATCAGTTCGATTTTGATTTCGTCCAAATTTTTCATTCAAATGAATACTACAGATATATTAATTAGTGCAAACTCTGGTCAAAATCAGATCATTTAATAGGTGGGGGCAAATTTTGAGGCCCAAGATGGCACGATACGATTCTGTGCGAATTTAATAACAGAGTAGGAATTTCTAACACTTTAAATTTTGTAGTATCAGATCATGGCGTGAGTAAATTTCGAGGCTCATTTGCATGGGTGGTACTAGAAAGTTTTGTGTGATCGGTTCTAAATGTTGATGTTCTCTTAACCTAAGCCCATTAAGCCTGTTAATTAAATTTCTGTTATCTGTAGTCACTGCTCCTACTATTTCCAATCGGTACATGAGGACGAAACGGTGTGGTCCGGACTCTAGAAAGCTTTCAACAAACACTCTAAGGGACGGACATGGTTTTCACGACTATCAAGAATGTGCGTATATGACATATTTTTGTTCCTTACAAACCGAATGACAATTATCATACGGTTCTCATGAGTTCTCCATTCGAAGTATAGGTTAGTCTCAGTGGTCACATCGAAGCGAAATTTTTGTTATGATATTTTTTATATGGCATAATGAAATTGTGCTTGTGATTTGCCTCACTGTATCCGTACAATGCAGTTTCGCATTTACTGACGTCAATGTCCTTTAAAGTGTTTCGTTTTTTTTATTTATTGTTACTGTCATTGCAAAAGTAGAATGATATGTCAGACCTAAAAATGTATGTGTCAAACTCATTAAGATTTAAAAGCATTTCCCTGTAATGGTGTCACAACAGGCATTCGTTCTAACCTGGCTGTATTGAGAATGCTAAAGTTTTTTGTGTTGTCATTTAAGATATTTTTATTTAGGCCGTTGTTTATCGCACTTCATGCAAGTACAGTTAAAACTGAAATGTCCTACAGTGCAATAGCAGGACACAGTTGATTCTGAGTAGAAATTGATGGAAAGCAACTAAAGTTGATCTCTGGTGATAACAATTTTGTATTTAAATTTATTTTGATGCTAACTGAATCTTCCCATTCGCAATTTCACTGTTACATACTCTTCCATTTTTGTACTCTTTATACCCCTTTGAAGGGTTCATGGAGGACAATAAAGAAATCACCCCCGTCCATCAATTTGCACCAAAAGCGAGGAACAGAAATGGCACACAAGAGCTTACTGCGAAAAATTGAATATATTCGGCAAAAAAGATGCAATATTTTTTTTCCAAACAATGTATCACATAATGAAATTTTCTGGAACAGAGGAACGAAGGCAGAATTTAAAGTACATTTTGTTTGAGTCAGGATGTAGTAACTGGCGGCGTGATTAAAATGTTAAATGTAGGCGAGAGTTGTCATCAGTTGAGGTAAACGGTGTATATGACACATGTGTTATATGTATGCATCTGTATTTGATGTAAACAAATTTCGTGGAAAACAATTTTGACGTATGAGTGAGGCCTGCGCAGGAGGAAAATCATTGGCCTATGCAAGAAAATCATTTTTTCAGGAATTTCAATTTATTTCTCAACATAATCCCCTATACCACAATACAGCTAATGAAACGTTCTACGAATTTTTATATGCCTTTTGCATAAAACGTTTTCTTTAGGTTCCCAAAATGCTTATTTATTTCACAGATTACCTCTTTAATTGAGTGAAGTCTTTCTTCACCAAGACAATTCTTTATGTTTGGAAAAAAGTTGATAATAAGGGTATAAATCGGAAGAATACTGTGGTAGGGGAGTCAATTCGTAGCTTAATAAGAGTGGCGACCATATTCTAATGTGCTGACGCGTCGCCGCGTGGTAAAAGCGTTTTTTCTATATGTGATGTTGTTGTACTTTCACTCAAAGGAATAAAAGTTTCTATCCTTTGAAACGGCAAAAAAAAGGAGGCTTTCAAACTATCAACCATCTTTTGACTACATATGCATCGTAGCTTTTGAAATAATTAAGCGATATCCATCAGTTTGCGTGGCTAACTGTTTGGAAGGCGCACAGTCATAAATCTCTGTGCAACATATTAAAACTTAGCGCAGCCCAATAATTTGTGAGATCTTAACCGGAAATTTTAACCACATAACTTTATCGATACATTTCATCCATATTTTTTATACGACCAAAAATGTAATACCAAGTATTTTTGATAAAATGTGTTTCACAGGGTTTAAAACCGATGCTCATCTGTCTGGCCGGCTGGGCTAGCTTGCTTGTTGGTTAACACAACCTAATATTTTCTTATGTTGCAAAAGGAGTTGCGAACTGAAAATATCGGTCAGCCCTTCCGGCACGTCTCATGCAAAGATAATGTTTCCCCCTGTAACTCCTAACTAGAAAGCTGCATTTTAGTTCATCTTTTTATATAAAATGATAATTTTAAAATAAATCAACTTCTGAAATTCAAGTTTCCCTTAATGAGCAGCATGCAATACTGTTTTTCTGAAAATCGTCAAATTTACATGGGACGTACCAAATGGGTCATGACAATGCTGTTTAATTTCCTTCTCACACTACGTAAGCCTAGACTTTTGCTGACTGAATTCACTGGTAATCCGCTCTCAAGCTCTACATTGCTTATTTTATCCTACATATATAATCTTAGCTTTATATTTTTGAAGCACTTATACTGAACTCAGTCAAATTTGTCACACATTCGGTAAAGTACGTTCTGAGAATAAAACAAGAGAGCATTGCGACAGTAAATTGTCAGTAAATTGACATATTTATAGAAGTACCATTTAGTGGTTTCAAAATAACCGGAAAGGATGTCAGCTGTTAAATGCATGGGTTCCTTATATCTTAAAAAACGTAGAACCAAGAACGCAAATGCAAATGGTACCTGCTATAGTGGCACTTTAATTGACTGTTTGGTAACTGAAATTAAAGCCACTGATTTCGACGCTATTTGGACGCAGTAGGAGTCAACATTTGAAAGAAATAATCTTTATGAAATAAGTTGAAAAAAATTGTTTTTAAATGTTCATATCTTCACCCGGAGGAATAAAAGTATACGAGTATATGATATGGAATTTTTTTAAAACTAGGAACAGCCTAAAGTTGTAGCTGAGGTATTCGGCCTATCCCTTTTAGTACCTCCCACACAAATTAACCGATATTTCGAAATTAAATTTCCTCCCACTAACTCTCCATTCTTTATTCTATAACTCCTGCAAGATTTAAGAAAATCGACCGATTGACCCCACTCCTTCTGTTACCTCTCATACATATGACCGGTTTAACTCATATATTCTTGGCTTCATAACTTTCAATTGGTTACATTAAATTTAGTAGTTTAGTTAGGTGGAGTTTCAGAAAGGAAACAGAGCACATTGCCGTCCGTAGCCGGTCTGTTACCTCCCATACAAATTTGCCGATTTTTCGAAATTCTATCAGTCCTCTATAATTTGTAATTAGTCGACTTTAGTAGTCTAGATTTTCATCCATTACATTATTTTCCAATTCTATACAATATGGGACAAAAATTCTTCTATACGCATAACCGATTTAACCCACATATTCTCATCTCCATATCTTAAAATCTGTTGTTCACAATTCAACCAATTTTGTCACATATCATACATTTGATAATCCACATTTTGAGAGCAAAAGTAAGCGCCGCTGCCCAACAAATTCTGGTACCACTAGTACAATTTGTTCGATTTATTAAAATAAGATTTTCTGCTGTAATCCTTAATTCAAAGATTGAAGTGCCTTGAATTCTCGTCAATTAAATTGCATTATCATATCGGGTAAAATGCGAAAAAACCCTCCGAATAACCCTACCTCTCTGGTACCAGCCCTACAAATCATCTAATTTAACTTACATTAAATATTCCTAGATTTGCATCTGCATCACGCAATTGTACTGTTTTCAGCATAATCGACGTCGCATTAGGCATTTAGTACTACGAATGAAAATCGATTGACAGTGCAATCCCTTAGAGTACCAAGGCCGATTTACCAAAAATTGGTCGGTTGCATTTTCCAAACGGAAGACTTCGGAAAGTTATAATTTCGCTTCTGTTATTATCCTTTTGTACAGAGTATTTTTTTTTTTTTTTTGCAGCAGTACACAAAGGCATTGCGTGAAGGTATATGCATGTAACTCAGTTTAGCTAACTGAAATATCTGCACGGGCTTAAATTTGAAAACAAAACCAATAAATGAATCGTTCTATAGTTGCGGCCTGTAGCACATTTAGGAAGTACTTGGAAGAGGTATAGACAAAAATCGTATAGAGGCTTACTCTAAACAGGTGGACATATATTTTGTTGGTGGTTTAGCTTATATTTCAAGTGTTATACTTTACTCCAAACCGATACATATTCTAATGCACATGACGCAGGGGATACAAAAATGCCCTAATTTATTTCGTGTCGAACGAATTGATGCTAATTAAAAATTTCCATGCGAAAGAGTTTAAGTCGACCTTAAGGTAATTAAAACTTTCCGTCACTCCATTGGTGGTTACATTACAACGCCCTCATTGCCCACATTATGTTTGAAATATATTGTTTTTGACTCTTTAACTCTTTGACTCTGTAATAACTAGCAATAACAACAATTGTCTGAATAAATAAATCAATAAATATTCTATACAATTTTTGTTCATGGGCTGATTCTTAACTGTTTTCATTTTAACAATAACAGGATGCTGTTCGTTTTTAAATTGAGGAGTATTTTTCAAATACTGACCATCACTCAATTTCAATGGAGATACAATTTCAATTGAATGGAAAGCAAATGAATATAAAGCATAGCAAATATTTGCATTTATCATTGAATAACTAAAATGTGACTTATTTTACAAGAACTTTGGTTTTTTCAAAAGAATGAGTTTTTGTAATTTTATTTTATTATAAATAATCCAGGACTTTTATGATGGTATGAGCAGTTCATTACGATTGGACGTGGAAACATTTATTACTCTCTAACTTTATTTTCTCAGCAGTTAAGGTGCAGGACGGACACTGCCATATTTGGGCATTTGAACAATATGATGCGCAAGACAAACAAACAGAAAGTTTCGAATAAATGTAATTAATTGGCTCTACTTATATCTCTCGCCTGTAATAGTAGAGCTAATTAGGAAGGCAGTTATTCATGGTGTAATATGATCTCCACACATACTTGCTTTAATATAGAAATTACAATATAAATTTGTTAAAGTGCGGAAATAAAAATATGCTTTACTTAGTTGTTTGCACAGATGGCGACTACATTATAAATGTATGCACCACATGCAGGAAAAAATTCCAACTGGTACGCCAGACCACATCTCAGAAATTTTGCTCTTCTTGCCCTTTTGCTCTTATGCTCTTTGGTCGCCCTCTTCCCCTCTGCCCATAGTGTTCAACATCGAAGCCTAATCGTGCTGAAATATTTTGATTCATCCCCACACTATGAACTGGTTAGCGAAATCTTTACATTTTAATGTGCTTTGCAACATCGATGTTGGTATACAACTCACATAGAACATGAATCAAACTATTAAAATAATTTCAGTTAACGGTATAATTTCTTTGATTTTCTCCAGTATAAATATCCGTTCTGTCATCGAGTTAGAGACTTTAGTTTCCACATAACATGCTCGGCATGATCTCTGATCGGTTGCATAACAAAATAGACCCAACAATCGTTTCTTTTAGCTACAGTATTGTTGTTATCGTTTATTTATTATCATTCAGGATTTATGAAGCATTCATTTCATTGGGTACGGGGAAGCACTCTTTGTCACACCAAGGCTTATTTTAGTACCAGTTTTCGTATACTTTTTCCGTCTATTAATTGAATGTGCAGGCTGAATTTATCGATTGTTAAACTAAAGCAATCCTTTATATTTTGGCATCAAAATTGAAAAGGACACTTTTAATGAGGCAGTCATTCCTTCATAGTTTTGCATCAAATTGGCAAGGTTTCGTTTAATGTCGTTGACCAGGGTAGCTGCCAGTGTTCTTATTGGCCTTCATAAAATCCACCACGTCTAGTCTTTGTCTTCTATTGCTTATAACACCACATTCAGATTACCACCTGATTGCAGCTATCACTTATTTCAATAGACTATCTCAATTACTACGACACAACATCGCTTATCCTGATGTTCCTGACACATATTGGCAACATATGTCACACATTCTGAGACAAATGTCACGAAAACCGAGCATGGATATGAAACCCCGCATTTAGATCAAATCTAGGGCGATGAAAAATGTTGAATTTTGTTTGGGGAAAAGGGCGCTGCATACTCGTATATGGCAACACTGCAGCCAATTGTGACGCGTGTGTTATAAGGAAACGATACAAAGAGAATGAAAGGAAGAGAGACAGGCTGAATTTTGAAGTGAAAGAAAGCTTTGTGGAAGTATTGTGAGAATGAAGATAGAAATTGCAATTGGGAAATATTTTGAAAAATTGCTCCCCTGACGTAGGGGCAATGATGAAAATGTGGCACAATGTGCTGTAAATACGGAGACAACATTTTTACACTTTTCTAATTTCAGAAGACATGACAAGCCAAGAACTTACTACAATTACTGACGACAGCACAGATTGCCCTCCACTGCGCCAGAACTAGGTTGGAGCTGGACTATCAGAGTTTGATAAAAGTAAAGCTGCGGATGTCGGTGGACTGCCATGGAAGCTACTTAAGACCAGTAGTTTTGCATCTATAATGGAAACACGTTGACTCTTGAATACCATTTTTGTAAGGAATGCATGATCGTTGATTGCATTTAAAAATGTCGCACCTAATGCTTGAAGTGGCAATCAAACTAACTGCCGCAGCAGTTTTTTACTCATTATATTTAAATTCCTGTTGTTGTTCTTCTAGTAGCTGGTAGGTAATCTAAGTTGTTATCTTTTACATCAGTGTTTTATCAGATTTTGTTGTTATTCGGCAAACAGCAGGGTTTGCGCCCAGCATTGGTGATGTTACAGAAAGTTACCTGAGTCCACTCCCCTTCACAAGATTTTAATATCAATTTTGTCTTCTTCCTTTACGCAATTTAACGTGTAAATTTTGGTGGAAGACGTCAGGTGGAGTTGCTTTTAGATGCAGACATTTGAATTATTTTTTGAAGTTGATAATTTTTGATTACTGTTCCGGCCAGAAATCGAAGCAGGTATCTTCGGATATTGAGATATCGGATACCAATAAGGTCGTATCGAGATTGCTATATTAAAACTTAGAATCTATCCCATCTTCAGAATCGTGGAACGTATTTCCACTTTAACGTCAACTTTATTAATTGATTCAAAAACACAATGTCGCTACATTTATAGTAAAATTACTTATTCTAGAAAATGCTGAAAGATTTAAGAGAACACGTATTTACGAGTACACAATGAATGTGAAAAGGGCAAACATATTTACAGAATTGTGTTGCTTAACATAATCTTACATCTTGAATGCTCTTATTTACGTAGCAGGTAAAAAAGAGATAAAATTAGATTATATAATCGGTGTAAAAGAAACAAACGTAATTTACTGTCGTAAACATAATTCCCATTGACAGATAACGAAGGAAAGAGTTTGCATACAAGATAGTTGAATATTCTTCATCTTTGTAGAATATATATTTAGAGAAATTACATTTATACAAATATACTACACATCCGACATAATTGGACGTTACCAGTACATCTTTCAACTTGTAAATTCAACAACTGACCAAAACATGTACCACGACTATAAAGTTACGTCTAACAGGCGGATTCGTCTAAAATTAGTGGAAGCTATGTTTGAATTTGGTAGCACTGCGAAGTTCATAAATTCTTGGGTAAGGAATCCGACAAACAAAGTTATTGCTGAGTGGTTGTTGCCTGCGACTAGCAGGATCCTGGATTATAACACTAGTGGATTCTGTTCTGGATAGCTGCACTATCCCAGCTTATCCTGCGATGAACCGGCACATAGTTCATTACGCCGTGGATCGTAATCCAAGGCTAAAAGACCCTCGGCCTTAAAGAACCTTTGACCCACAAAGTATCCCCATCTATGATTGCCTCAGAAAATATATATTGACCCGAATGTATTCGCCCGTCCCGTTGGCTGTTTAAAGCGCCATATAGATTCCACAATTTGAGGTAAGAGGCTTAAACTTCGCACTAAAATTTCAGGCAGGATAAGTTCGAACCTGTTAGAAATCGACAAAGGTACGAACAATTGTATATATTATAAAGATTTCGTCATGTTAACATTATCTGAAAGAATCGAATGTTTTGCATTAGCACGTTACATTCTGGTCGCAATTCACAAAAGTAAAACTTTATCGTCATGGTGAAGGAGTAATTTTTCTACGATTTGCCACAAAATGTATTCTTTGTCACGATTTGCGTTAGCGATTCCAATGTCACAGATGTCCTGACAGTCACTCACAAATTACAAATTTGTCTCCAGAAGTTTTTGGTCTACTAATTCCCACAAAATCTATGCTGACTCAAATTGCTTAATGGAAGATTATTGTCAATTCCTCAATTTTCAATTATCCATTGGTCTTCTCGTAACCTCTTGGGTTTTTGATTCAATTGTTTTAGATATCCTGACCTCAACGGGTAAGATTAAAATTTGTCTTTATAGAAAAGTCGTCCTACGATCTTGCAAAAAATCCGTGCTGGCACAAAATTTTTAATTGCAAATTATTGAAAATTATTTTAATTTTTCGTCTTCACTTCTTGCCATCTTTTGCATTTTGGATTCGAGTGTCGCAGATGTCCCCATCACAAAGCACAAAATTAAAAATTTTTACGATTTTGGAAATATCGTTCTATGATTTTTCATGAAATGTACAGGTTGACAAGATTCTTAAGACAGAATTATTGATAATATCTTTACATCTAATTTCCCATCGGTTATCTGATGTCGAGTCGGTATGTCGACGACGATATTACGCCTGGCAAGTTCGAATTGATATAAATTGGTTTCATGGGAAAAACTTCTTCATGCAAGGAATAAAACCAATTTTTGAATGATGCCCCTTTGTTAAGAATTTTTCTGTTATTCCCGGCATCTATAAGTTATTGAAAAGTAGTATGCGGTAGTAACTGATAAACGCAGAGAAAATTCACTCCAATTTATATACATTTGCGGCGGATCCCTTAAGTAGTGGCCATGGTTATTGAATAATACCAAAAACATAAAACTTTTATCAGAATATATGTTGTCGGAAAATAGTTTTGTCAAACGAAGCACCGCCAATTGGCCAATAGAATATAAAATATTTATTCTTATTGATTCTAATTTGTTGCCGCACATTCAAAGTAAGCCAAATAATACACTTTTGTTAACGAATAATCCGAAAACGAAAAATTTCAGTTCTCGTTGCAGATTATCTTTTATTTATTCTACTGGCTAAAAATTGTTGCTCCGAAGTAGAAATTTGAGCAAGAAAGGAGAGAACTCTGTCGGAGCCATGTCAGGTCGCATAATCATGGTGCTAAATCCATGAGTTTTACTTCAATAAATTTGCATGGCATGACGCCATATAAAAGCAATTCCGAATATTCAACACCGTAAAAGTTGAAGAAAAAAACAAAATTCAATTGACTTTTGATCGACTTTGACAGATTTAGACTGGATTGCATATCAAGCACCTTAACTCACATCTTATCACCAGTTATAACACATTTTGTGTGGAAATCCACGAGGGTTTAACGTGAGTCTCGCCGTGAAGGCCTTACCCACGATGTGTGACACATTGGGCATATTACAATGCGATTGCCAACGCCCCCTTGGATAGCCAAGTAAAACTTGGACTAGAACATTTTGTGTGGAGCAGGAATTGACTTATTCTAGCAAAACTTGGGCGATCTTTGTGCTATTGAGTTTTGTATAGAAAATTCATTCATTCATTCATTGTGTAAAATGGCACGAATTGAACTTTAGCGGTTACCTCATTCAAATTTAAATGAAGATTTTCAGTCATCATTCCCTTCACTTTGTCGACATCAACTTCAGTGGATGAGGTTGATGGCAAACAAGAGCGAGGCAAATCCGCAATATCTCAACCGCTTGCACTGTACCATACTGTACCACTGTACCATACATATGCACATGTTTTTGAAAAAGTCGATTCACCATAAGCTTTCTCTAATATTTACAGCGATTCGGCATACAAAATTCCATTCCATTTGCAATAAAAATTTTTTGCAAAATCTTTGTTCGATATTTCTATCGATTGTAAAAATTAATATGAACTGGCAAAAGTGGCCACTGTAAAAAAAAAGCAAAATGACAGATCGCATTCAAACTAACTTAGCGACGATAAGAATTTTGTCAGTGCCTTTAAGTGGGCTTTTAAATAATCAATTCCTGGTACTTTCATGATGAAACATATTATACATGTGAATGAATCGTTTTTAACATATTGAATCGGCATTGAGTCGATATATTGCCCATGGCCTGCTAAACTAGGGGGTCACATGTGTGAAAATTTGTACCAGATGTGAAGCATTTTCAATGATTTCCTTAACTTTTTGGTTAATACAAAACATTGTGAATTTAGGAAATTTAATACAGCTTTTATTGCCATCGCCTTCATTGCGAGCGAGATTTACAAAAAAATTTAAAAGTACGTTTCAGCGGACATTTCAATGGAAGTCTATATATTATATTTTGGTTCCACCGAATATGACAGGTTCCACCGAATATGAATACTATCCTTGGCCTGCACAAACTGCCAGTAAGAACGCATGGAACGCATCTTCTTAATACTCTTAGTAATATTTAAACTGTTCAAAGAAATTTCAAATTTCCACTCAGCAAAACAATTAGACATTTTGCAAATAATCTCTTTTGGAAATCATTTGCAAACTAAACACGTATAAAAATTACTACTCTATCCCATAAATAGAATGAGAAGGAACTTCCATCATTCAATACGTTCAAACGCAATACAATTTTACTACCCATTGAACTTTGTGGAAATAATACTCCATTTTATGCTATTGTTTTAATATTATTCGAGATTGATGTTAAAAAGCATCTGTATATGAATTCATCACAGATGCACACTTCAAGTGTACCGATCAAAGGAGGATGGAGAAAAATCAAATGAAATAAAACGTCAATAAACACAGATGTAAGCAGAGAATGGAGAATTAAAGTCGAGTATCTCGTTTGCATTTTTACGGATTTATTTAAATAACGTAAAGGATAGCTGCGAAATAAACGTTCGAAAGTTTGAGCACGAAATACGGCCTAAAGGATAAAGAGTGCTGGGGAATACGAAGTGTGGAGGAGAAAACTATTCTTTAAGTATTTGTGAAGTAATTTTTCATATATTTGATAGACAACAATGAATTTCGTTATAATGCAGGGGTTGTAATATTGAGCGTTTGATCTACATCTTTATATATACAATTCTATTGTACGGGCGTTGTCAGTGAACCCCTCCTAAACGGCTAGACCGCTTTGCATAAATTTTTGGATATGCGTCTGGGTGGTGCCCGTGATGGTTTAGATTTACAATTCGGTCCAATTGGACAAAGGGGCGTGGTACCTCCCATACAAACAAAAAAATAAAAATCTATTATTTCTGCTCCTGCTTACGGTATTTGAACAAAATTTGGTGTGTAGGTTTGGTGTACATATCTTAAGTGCTGCTGCAAATATGGGCGGGATTGGACAATGGGGAGTGGTACCTCCTATACAAACCACAAATTAAAAAGCAATTATTTCTGCTCCTGCTAAAATTTGAAGCCAAAGCAACGTTTGCCGGGTCGGCTAGTTTATTATAAATAAACAACTTTACAAAAACGTCCATTTTTGCTATTATTATTGCTGTGTTCGAAAATCAAAACTTTTTCGACATTCGCTTCTCAAATTATTCGATAAATTACTTTTTGAGGCCCGAAGTAGGCTTACTCGGCCAGGTTAAGAGGTTTTATTCGAGTGTCCTGTTTCGAGCAAAGTTTATACCTTTCCGAGCACCACTGTTGGAGAAAACAAATTGCCACTGTAATCTAAACCTGTTGTCTGTTGCACTAAACACAATCTTACTTTTTGAAAAGAAACTAAAAATTCATACAATAAAGCAGCGTCAACAATAATATCGACACTTTCCAGAAGCAATCGCAATGTACTCGTACATAACAAGTTTGTTCATTCGAATACACAGCTGATTGATCATATTTTTTCAAATATAGAAGTGATGATTTCCAACAGATTGCGGTTTATGGACTTACGTTGCACAAAGCATACAAAAAAAAAAAGGATTGTCAAAACCATTTTTGTCCCTATGTTGGCACAACTGTCCTCCATACTGGTGCAGGGTTTGGGTACAATCTGTCATGCAGTTTGTTTGCAGTGGTCGATTTGGCGATTAATCTCATGTGTGTTTTGCGATTTTCACAATGGATAAAAATATCGAACAAGAAATTGATCCCAAATTTTGTATTGAAAATGTAATTTGGCCGAAGGTTTATGGTGAATAAAGTTTATCAAAAAAACTTGGGTACAAATGGTACATTACATTCAAAAGCGATCGAGGTTGATGGGAAGTTTACATCGCTTTGGCTGGCCATCAAAATTTTCTACTGAAGTTAATATCGATAAATTGAAGGGAATGGCGACTGAAGATTGTTAGTTAAGCTGAAGAAGGATGGCTGCTTGAATTTCTCTGCTTCAGGAATCAACCTTTACCACTGTAAATGATTATTTAAATATGAAATGCATTGCAGCTCGACTTTTCCGAAAGACCAGATTTTTTTAACGCATTATATTGATGAAACATAGATTTACGCGTTTAAAATTGAGACACGTCAGCAAGTCCCGGGCGAGAGCCTTCTTACTAAACCGAAGCCTAGTAATCCATGTCAAATTCGATCAAAAGTCGAGCTAATATTGACCATTTGCATAGCTGTGCACTTGGAATTCTTGACAGGCAGTCAGACGGTCAATAAAAGATAATATCTGGGTGTTATAAGCATTTGAGAGAGCAAATTCGTGAAAAAAGTCAGATTTGATGAAAAACGTACGCATGAAACAATTATCATTGTGAATGAACTTCTTGCCAAAAGCTTAACAAATGTAAGGTGCATTAAAAAAATTATCCTTTATACCCGCTGAAAGCTTTAAGAATGCTCCAATTTTGTTCGTTTTGTTATATAACTTGTTGCCATTTTGAAAGTAATTTCGTTTCACAGAAAATCTTATCTCTATTGGAAAAAGAAAAACTGGAACAGCAGATTATTACAAGCTTCTGTTGAGGCAATTTTACACCAACAAAATCATTCGCCATAGGGAGAAACAAGTGGTAATCGCTTATTACCAAGTCTGGACAAGGTGGTTACATATTCAAAAACTCCCAATGAAGATCTCGGAACTTCTGGCCAGCCACAATTGATGTGTGTGATCTATCGTTATCCTGACGGAACATAATTTCTCACCTATTGGAATAATCTGACCGCTTTTGGACGATTACTTCCCTCAGAGGGTTTAATTGTTGAAAGTATAGGGAGCCGTTCATAGTAGATGATTCGCGGCCAATCCCACCAAACAGAGCAGAACCTTTCCGACAGCCAATCCTGGCATGGTCATGGTTTGCGCTGACTCACCGCGACTCTAACACAAACGCTTTCGCTTGATTTTATCGTAAGTGACCCACTTTCCGTCACCAGTCCCCATCAGCTTCAGAATTGGGTCGATTTTGTGGCGTTTCAGAACCAATTCGCAGGTGAAAATTCAGTCCTTTAAGTGTTTTTGCGTTACCTAACATGTCACTCGTACATCAAGTTTTTTGTCGTATCTAGCCTTATTTAGCTCTTTGTGCAAAGTCCAATGTCCCTACATGCGTGTTCTAGTATTTCATCGACATTTCCAGTATCAGCGCCATAAACATTACTCACATTTTCAGCCTTGCGCTTTCGTCTTTATCGAATAAAAATTTTAGGATATGGCTTATTTTTCCTTTGTTAGTGTCCATTTTTGACGCGCGCTTCAATGATAATAGATCAGGCAATCAGAAAACTGATGAGTGTTTTTTTTAGAACGAAATCATATCTTTCTAATGCCATCTACTGAATAAATAATGGATTTAATTTTTTTCATACCTTATATTATAGAACATTCACTATATTCTTCTGGTATGACAGACATTTTGCTCTAAAATCAAAATAATTACCACTTTGATATCCTTTTTTTTTCTTTGAATATACATTTCTGCTGCTATAATGTCTTGTCGATTTAAGCATGCTCGTCCGTCCATCCACCTGTTTGCCTGTTGAATGCATAATAGAGGACAATCTGTTTGATCCAGAACGACAAAATTTGGCATAAATATGTTTTATATTTATAGACAGTTTAACTTCGAAATTAGGCAACTACTTACTTGTTAATTAGAAGCAGTCTTAATTGTGTAAGTGGTACTTGAAGATGTTAAGAAAACATTCCTTTTTGACTGGCAAAACATTGTGTGTGATTGGAGGTCGTTCTTGACATATTCACTTGTTTAGAGATGGATATTCAGAGATGAGCCTGGACATCGTCTATCCTGGACTATATGCCACGAATTTAACAAATTGGCCCAGCTTGTCCATACGAGCTCTAAATCCCATTTTTGAACAACGACCTTTGCCAAATATTTCGAAATAGATTTTCCATTTATTTTTTGATTAAAGGCCACATATTGCAGTAGTTGATATACAGGGTGGGCCATATGAGTGTTGGCGATTTAATGCTTCAATTTCTCGGGAACGCGCGGCGCGGGGTGGCGGGGGGATATATTGTTCGCTGCGCCGCTTCCTGGAAATTTAGTTGCAATGGAGCCGCACACGGGAGCGCAACGTGCATTTTGTGTCTGAGCGTATTACGAAAACAATAAATCACTGATTACTGCACGACGTTTGTATCGGCATGAACACGGTTTACACGATTTAAGTGAAGTTCCAAGCGCCAATGTGATACGAAAATGAATCAGAATGTTCGAAACAACCGGCTCAACAGTACCAATTACGGTTCGTGGTCACCCAGTGTCTGCAAGATCAGCCGACATTGTGGAGCGTGTTCGTGTTTCAGTTCAGCGAAATCCGCAACAGTCAACACGTAAGAGAAGTCAGTCTTTGGATATCAAAAGAACAACTTTACGACGAATTTTGAAACGTGATTTGCATTTGAAGGCTTATAAGATTCAGATAGTCCAAGAATTAAAACCCGATGGTGCCAATAACCGACTTAACTTTATCAATTTGATGCTAGAGCGGTTTAACAATTTCAACAACGTGATTTTTAGTGATGAGGCCAATTTTCACCTTAACGGCCATGTTAACAAGCAAAATTGTCGGTTCTGGTCCGAGACTACGATTACGATTACGGTTAGAGCGAACAATTATTGCAACATGTTAGCAGACTTTTTGGTGCCAGCTTTGCAAGAACTTCAAGGCAATACCTCGAGGATGTGGTTTCAACAGGATGGGGCCACATGTCATACGGCTAGGGTATCCATAGAGCTGCTGAAAAATGTTTTTCCTGGAAAACTCATTTCGAAAAGGGGGGGTATTGAATGGCCCCCACGTAGCCCCGATCTCTCTCCATGCGATTATTTTCTATGGGTCTACCTCAAATCGGTAGTCTACGAGAATAATCCGACCAATTTACAGCAGTTGAAGAGGAACATTATTCAGGAAAGTAACAAAATACAGAGAACAACTTTTCAACGAGTTTTCCAAAATTTGCGACTTCGGTTCCAAGAGTGCCAAGCAGCCGAGGGAAGCCATTTGGACAACATTATTTTTAAGTCTTAAAAATTCCCATGCTTCTACTTTTTAAAAATACAAATATATTTTTTTATGTTTCGTAGCTTTTTTTAAATTGAATATTTAAACCGCCAACACCCTTATGGCCCACCCTGTATTTTGGGCGGAGGCGCTCCAATTTATATACGTTAATGTAGGAGTAAAAAACGATTTTCCACTGTCATGAGAAGTGGATAGCCGATCTAAAAAAGAAGATACATAAAAATTCGCATAATTTTCTTTGATATTCAGCATAATTTCCTTTTACTTTTTCCAACGATATTCTATAGCTTCTAAACTCTGTTTATTCTAAAAACTGTCAAGCTCGTTAAAATAGCCATCGACTCATCTTCAAATCTTCGGTCAAAATACGATGTACTCGTATAACACTTTTTGAAATGTCTATTATTTCAACCAAACCACGCACCTTCAGCTGACGATCATCCAATAACATTTTGTGGATTTTCATAACCGTGTCTGGCGTGGACACCTCATTTGGTCGACCACTATTGTGTTCGCATTGGCAGCTCGTACAGCCTCGTTTAAATTCTGCTGTGAAAGATTTTACTGTCGTAAACGAGGAAGCAGACTTCCGCAGAGTTGAGTCTAGCTCGACTTTAATATTTTGTTTGAACTGAGACCTTTCAAATGGAAGTATTGAATTACATAAAGGTGACCAATGGCTCCAATAGAAATACTAAACAACGTGGCGCTTTGAAACTTAAAGCATATGTTTTATAAGGTTGCCACTTATCACCAAAATAATTTTTTCAAACTATTGGCACCTACTATACGTAAGGTCGTCTAGTTTAGGGACCGCCCACGTATGTTGAAAGAGATCTCATTGAACGAACCACTTTCCCATTGATGAGTTAGAATATCGGCCATGACCTAATGGACCGCAATTGCCTTACAACGCAAAATTGATATTGAAAAATTGAAAATCTACCTCTGGGAAATATTTAGACATTTTTCGATATATTAATACGTCCATCTTTGCACCTGTCTCCTTGTCTTTATTAAAAAGGTAGCGAAATAAATTTTGATACAGATAAGAACCGAAACGCGTTTTTAACCATGGATGATTACTAGGATTTTGAAAACTGAAACCGAATAACCAGCGTTGTTATCAATTCTAAAATAGCTGCTCAAAATCAGAAAACATAATTATTGACTGTTGTCGGCAGTCTCGAATTTATATTACCAACAATGAGTTCATACAAAATTATTCTTCGATAATCGTAGATAATACAAATCATATTTCCAAAATGTGAACCAAAGTTTTGCTGCTAAATATAAGTATTGCGTGTAAATATCAACTTATTATGGGCCAAAAAAGTTCCTTTTAAAGCCATTTACATTCGATTGTTGGCGTATCCTTAGGATGTAATATTGTACGGTAACGATTTATCAAACAGATTTCTTTGCTATTTTCGGAAATCGTAGATTATACCACTGTAAAAGTTGGAAAATTTGCTTATTTCAGATTAGTCAGATAGTCAGTATTTGACTAACATGACGCCAAAACTGAAAGTTCGCACAACGTAAGCGACGGATGAAATTAAGTCTTCTGTATTTGTGTTCTTTAGTGCTGATAGTTATAGAGATGTCAGAATGAGATAAATATATAATTTGGACAGTAATTGAGGCGCATTTTCAGTCATATAACTTCAACTAGGTGGTTTTCATAGGGACTTTGAAATATAATTACTGGTTTTTGCTCAAGAGATATTTAAAAAAATTTCGTATAGTTATTAAATAGGTATTTGAATATAACATTGTAAACCTGACGATGACTCAGGAGTTGTGTCGATTTATTTATCAAAATGGTACAAGTGTTGAAAATACCAAGTATATTTTTTTATATTTATATTTATATTTATTTATTGGATCTTCATAAAATGAATTAACAATAAGTATTCTAATCTTAAGTCTAATGATGTTTAATACGTCCAACCATGCCTGAACTGAGTAATAATAATTGTTAATTGTTCTAAAACAAAAACAAAAAACAAAAAAAAAAAAAAACACGACAACACGACAAAGTTACAAATAATGTTCTCTTCTAAGAATTAATATTTCAAGCGTTGATGGTTAAAGCCTCAGTATCCCTTTTTTAAACGAACGTCCCCACGGTAATTCAAGATACTGCGAGAAAATGAATTGGGATGAGACACTAGTTTTGTTAAATATTTGACAGCGAACTTTGCAATTTCCTCAGCAACAAGTGGAATATTTAAGTCGTGACATATATTTGAGTTTCTAATGTACCACGGAGCAATTGTAATCAATCGCAAGATTTTGTTTTGACGCTGCTGAATTTTTTCTACGTTGGAAGCTGAAGCAGTGCCACACAGCTGTGCACCTTAACACTAAATAGGCTTCAAAATAGACTTGTATAATAAAAGTTTGCAGTCTAGACTAAGGCTTGAATTTTGGCCCATTAGCCAATGTATTTGTGATAATTTAAGTTTCATCTGAGTTAGTTTGGTGTCAATGTGGAATTTCCACGTTATTCGCTGATCAAGGTTAATACCAAAGTATTCCACATGGGAGAGTTGAGGAACTATTTGAATATTTATGCGAATATCAGGGCATCTTTTTCTTCGTAAAGTAAATGTTACGTGGACACATTTTTGTTCGTTAACTTTTATTCTCCATAGAGTTAACCACTGTTCCAGCTGGGCAATATATTCCTGAAGATGACGCAAAAATAGATGTGTGGATGGTACCATTAACAGGCTTATCGGAAGTATACAATAAAATACAAAACCAGTATACTGCCCTGTGGCACACCGGCAGCTATAGATTCCGGCTCACTTAGAAAGTCTCCTTCCTTAACTCAAAATGTTCGGGCGGAGATATATCTTTCCAAAAACTCTTGAGTATTCGTAGGCAAACATTCCATTAGCTTTACTATCAGTCCTTCAAGCCATACTTTGCCAAAAGCCTGAGAAACATCGATGAATAGTACTGAACAATGTTTTTTCCCCCCTAAGGCACTTCTAACGACTTGAACCAATCTATGCGCCTGTTCTATGGTGCTATGCTGTTTTATGGATCCAAATTGGTAGTCCGGGATACATCTATTTTCTGCTAGTATTGGCGACAGTTTATCCAAAAGCAGTTTCTCGAAAAGCTTTGACAAGTATCTTTTGACTAAATGTTTTTCATTACTCTTTTAGTCGATTGGGTGATGTCTGTCTACCTGGCTGGTCCGATGGCTGATGGACACGATAACTAGCGTAAACCTTTATGAAATTCTATGAAACTCGCCGCAGCCTAATGTACTGTCAGAATGTAGCTGTGAATTGCAAATAGGTCATATTGTGGGCCACGGTCCTCCTCTTCTGGTACGGGTATATACCATAAAAATTGACCAATTTTCGGACTTGTTTGTAAAATCTTCTGATATTTTCCATACAAATTACCGATCTAACCTATATATTGTTATGCCTACACTTTTCAAATAGTTATACATACTGAATTCATTAAAATACGCTAAGCATCGTGCATTCATTTGGTGAACTGAATTTTGACAGTGAAAATGGAAATCATTACTCGTTATCTCATACAGGGTTGCCCATATTCGACGGACCCATGTTTTAAAAAAAAAAATCAAAGAAAAAAATAAAAATTTGGCGGTTGGCAATCTTATTCATTTAATTTGTTCCAAGTAGATTTGTTTACACCAATTTTTGAATATGATATCTCACAAATGGCCGCCTCTGGCGTTGTTGGCGTATTGTGCCCTTTTTGCAGCATTTTCCATCGTTTTTCTTCACGAATGTTGTCCTTGAGCTCTTCTACGGTCCTTGGCTTGTTAACGTAAACCTTTGACTTCAAATGTCCCCACAAGAAGAAGTCAGCGGGCGTCAAATCGGGTGAACGCGGTGGCCAGTCCAAATCACCACTTTTCGACATCAAACGGCCCGGAAACAAATTCTTCAGAAAATCGATTGTTATGCGACTTGTGTGCGGTGGAGCGCCGTCTTGTTGAAACCAGAACTGCCTAATACGCTTTCGACGAATAATTGGCATCACAAAATTGGTCATCATGTCGCGATAACGCTCCTGGTTGATGGTAACAGCATGGCCATTTTCGTTTTGGAAGAAAAACGGCCCAATGACCGTTTTCACACTAACGCCGCACCAAACTGTGACTTTTTCGTCATGAAGAGGCAATTCTTGAATCTCCTGAGGATTTTCAGGATACGGCAATTTTGCTTATTTACGGTCCCATTCAATGTGAAATGGGCTTCATCGGACATGATAATTTTGTTCCAAAATTGCTCGTCATCATCGGCCATTTCGATGACTCGTTGGGCCCATTCCAATCGACGAGGCTTGTCCGCAGGCAACAATCTTTGCGTCAATTGAATTTTGTACGGAAACAAATGCAAATCAACGCGAATAATCCGTTGTAAAGTGGACCGAGCCATGCCCAACTGCTGAGAACGGCGTTTTTGGGATGTTCTTGGGGACCTCTCAACACTGGCTCGTACGGCAGCGATATTCTCGGCCGATCGCCTTGGTCGACTTTTATTTGGCCTCTTCGGATTAGAAAGAGCCTCACCAGTCGAAAATTTTTCGTATAAACGCTTAATGGTGTTCTTAGAAGGCGCACTTCTCACATTTTTTAATATTTTAAAAGCACGTTGAGTTTTCACAATTGACTTCTTCTGTTGAATGTAAATTTCAACTATTTCAGAGCGTTCGCGTGGCGTGTATTGTTCCATGGTAAAAATCTGCTTGGACTGACGCTTCAAACGCGGTATGTCATTAAGCGATCTGACATCTCTGTCAAAAGTTATGGCGTTGCCAGATGGGTCCGTCGAATATAGGCAACCCTGTATACGTACAAATATTGTCAAGTTACACTGAATTCAGACTAATTTGGTACACACTAAATGTTTGGTTAGATAGAGTCTGAGAGTACAAATGACATGACAATTCATGGACTTTCTTGTACCTCCCATACAGAATGGCCACTTTTTCAAAATTAATTTGTATTTTTTAATTCTTAATTAGTAGGCAGCAACAACCTATATTTTTGTTCATTGAATTAATTTACACAGCCTAGTAAAATTTTAAAAAATCTATCACCCTTTTCAGTGCCTCCCATACAAATAACCTATTTAACCCATATACCCGTATACTGCATTGCTCTGCCTAGTGTGTACCTCCCATAAAAAATGACCGAGCTACGGAAATTTTATTTTTTACCAGTGATCGTTAATTCGTATGCTGCAGCAACTTAAATTTTTGTCAGTTGCATTAAGTGTAATGCTAGGAGAATTTTGAAAAAAATAAACCGACTGGGAGCTCTCAGTTGAAATACCTAATTCCACCCATATATTTATAGATTTAAATCTTTCAGTCGTTGTACTAAATTCGATGTAATTTAACCAGCATTAAGCTTTTATTGAATTTGTCTCTGCCAATTAAAATGGTCTGCATTGCCGCTTCCCTTAGGTTATTTCAAATATAATTTAGCTGATTCGACAAAAGTCAATGGCTCCACTGTAATTTCTAAGCAGTATCGACATAAACTATAGGTTGGTTGCAATACTTTGAAATTGTTCCTCTGAGTTAACGCACTTCGAGCTAATTTAGAGCTATATTTGATAAGAATCGAGGGATTCACCAAGCTCTTCCTGGGATTCTACATACTTTTACATCAAATCAAAATCATGTTGAGTGAAGGTGTAAGGAAGTCAGTTCATTGGAATAAAATCCCTGCTCAACTTTCCATTTAATCTTGCTCCAGAAGGAAAGTCCGAACAAACCTTTTTAAGCAAATATATTGTTGATCGAATATTGCGTTTTCACAAAGAGGATTTTCTATGTGCCTCGAAACCAGATTTTCTGGGAAAGTCGATTATTTTAAGACTCCATTGGTTAGTGAATTTGAAAATGTCTTCTGATCTAACCCCTAATTTAATATACACAATTCAATACACTCTCAAAAATTAAAATCAATGTTTGACGAACAACCAATGTCGTTACTTATAGTATCGATACATTTTCTTTGATACTTTCCTGGTATGAATACTTTGTAATGGAGTATTTTCAATATATTTCAAACAATGTCAAGGCTCTACAAAACTACTAACTATAAAATCAAGCCTAAGTTTTCAGTCATGTAAACTTAGTGTGAACATATTTTTAAGTCATATAAAAATCTGTCGACATTAAATTACCTTCTTCTAGCCAATGTAAATTGATGCAATTCATGGATTTAAAAAAGAACAGGATATTTTTCAAAACTACAAATTCATTGGTTTACCCAAAGGATTAAGCTAATGATTGCTTATTATTATGATAGTATTGTTTACGTATTGTAATGGTTTAAAAGATTAAAAGGTTAACACATGCCGCATTTCTAATAAGATAAACAAAAGACTTCAAGACAAATAAGTTACGGTATATTAAGAATAACACAAAGTGCTTTACAGAACAATGCAAGCTTAAAATTAAGTATCTTTCAACCAAAGTCGTTAAACGATGTCCGTAAATTTGTACGTACGCAATGTTGGGACTTATTGTTTGTGGTTTGCTGTACTAACCTTCTGCTTGAATTTAAATGATGAATGATCCTGTATTTCATTCACTTGATTGAGCTTTAGGCTTAACATATCATGCAATTTGTAGCTGTGCTGTCTTGTAGGCAGTAAAATATATGACACAAACCCTGCCATAATTTTTGGCAACGTCTAAATTGCGCCTGTTTTATGGCAAGGATTTACAACTGGCACAAGATGAGATATTTGTTAAAAGGATGTAGCTGTAAGAGTCGTAAATGTCTTTCGTTTTAAATCACAACATGTAGGAAGAAACTCGTACACGAATTTACTTAAAAATATATTTAAGACTATAGGAATTAGAAAGATACTAAGCAAACAACAAGGAATTATGCTCTTTAATTAATAAGACTGATTTCAGGATTGGTTTAAATTAATTTAACATGATTAATAACCTAAAGGTGTTATAAATGTTAAAGGTAATGTACATATACATTATTTGAAAGCGCCTGTGTAAACTAATGTGTCTTTCGTGTGCCATATGGTGCGGTTTTTAATATGTTATCATGTAAAGAATGAAGGTGGAGTAATCAAAAATTGCTGTTGCTCAGTATTGGCTCTGCCTTCCACTTAAACAAAGTTCCAAAAATTGAGCGTAAGTAGAAGTTTTGGTAAGGGAAATCAGGGTTAACTAATATGAACTAATACAGCAAAGTGTAGACAAATGTAAGTACAGGGTGGCGCAAGAATTACAGTACAGTAAGAAATTCAAATAGCTGTTTTTAATCTATTTATTTCATTTATTCTTTTATTGTTTAGAAAATTCAATTTTATTTTAACGGACACTCCCAGATCAGGACGACGAAAAGAAATTGTTTTGGCGGAGGTGAGTGATTTAATTATTGTTAATCCGAGCGCAGTTGTAGAAATAGCTGAAATAATTAGAAAATCAGTCTCAACCGTTCATGAGGTCATAAAAGTGCTCGGATTTGTGAGCAACCTCGATGTGTGAGTGTACCTCACTCTCTCACCGAGGCCAACCGCCTGAACCGCGTTGATGTCTACGATAACCTAAGGAGGTTTTTTACAATTTCTGAAGAAACTCATCACAGGAGATGAAAAATGGATAGTCTACAAGAATGTAACGCAGAAAACATCATGGGGTAAACCATATGATACATACTTCGGTACTTACATCCATATCTTCCAATCGATTGTACCCAATTCGACCAAATTTTTCATATATCATACGTTTTTTGATCTAAGTTTTACTTATGTAGATTCGTATTTTTAAATCAACCGCATTTAACTCACATCAGGGATTTAGCACTGCGAATGAAAATAGATTGCACTACCACACTGGAAATTCAGTAAAATTTGCAAAAATCGTTTGTCTTTCTACATTTCCCAAGCGGAGGGCTTCAGAAAGTTTAAATTTTACTTGTCTCATTGTGCTTTAGTTCATTCAGAGCATTTTTTGATAAGTCAGTTCAGCTGATTCACATTTCAGTACGGGCATTATTTTACTTTAGTTCATAGAAGTATTATCTATAGATAAGAGTGCCCTTTCCCGGCACATTTTGCACTGACGAAATAGGACGATGATATATGCAAATCATTTCATCTGGCTGAAATTCCTACACTGGTTATTACATGCTTTATGATGTCGATAGTAACGTTACACTTCTGAAAGCAAGAACTCTTAATTTGTTGATCAATTGCATCCATTTGCGAATATAAGCTTCAACTGAAAATGGTCAACTTGAAGAGGTTTGACTGTACAATTCTTACACAACTGTTGTAATGTACACAATTAATCATTCACTCAATTTAAACGTTGTTGATGTAGGCATTACTTGTGTTAAATTAATGTTGTAATGTTGCTGTTCGAATTGTTATTGCAGTCATGGTAATCATTTTAATTAAATTTCATAATATTATGATTACATGATTAATTGTCAACAGGTGTGATGACATCGCCATCACAGAAATAATTGCTGTCGTTTATTGTGAAAATAAATATCATTGGGCAGTGAGTTCATCTGCTTGCTTTAATTCATAATAATGACGGCCATTAGCAGTTGCTACGGGAACAAAAACGTTAAATAAACTTATTGTTGGAAATGTGTAATTACTCCATGTCATTGATATGTTCAGTACTGTATTGGCTGGTTCAATTATTAGCCTAATTTGATGTATAATTCCGTTTCAAAATATAATATAATAATAGACGGTATTTGCTCTAAATTTTGCGGAATTATGACGCAACGCTCGTGAACCAAAAATACAGGACAAATTTTATAATGTTATTATTTGTAATTCAATTTTATTTCAGCTCAAGAATTCATAATCGTTCAAAGGTTGTTCAAAAGGAGGTAGAAACTTATGATGCGTTGTATCAAGTAAAGTGAGTTTGACAACGGTTTTGTTATTCAGCATAACAGTAATTGGAAGACTGGAAACTCTTTACGTAGTCAGATCAAGGTTTTATTTTGTCGCAAGAACATACATAAAGGGTTTTCCTCAATCCGAGAATACATACATAAATATGGGAAACTTATTTCTTCTAGTTCTATAAACATTTCATTTTCAAATTCAAACAGTTATTATTGAGCACAGTTCAAAATTTGGTCATATATTCGTACATAAGAGCATATATTAAAATGGACTATATTGGAAAGGAAAGTTGTGTCATATTTCTCTCAGATTGATCACAAAATTAATACAAGTATTTCATATCAATTTAAAGAGCATAAGTATTCAAAGGCGCTGAAGATGATGATTTGGTAAACACCTGTAATAATTGCTAATAGCTAATGGAAACCAAACAATGAACCTCAATAGAAAATAAAGCTCAACTGTGTGAACCGGTTTTGTAAAAAAATCTTCTTTGATTACCACTGTTGAATGTAGATTATCCTCTTCATGAATTATAAATGAATTTCCTAAATTAAATTAAATTATGATTAAAAATGAATTTGAATTTAGGTAGATATAGTATATAATATAATATAGATTGTAAAAATTAAATATACAAAAATTTAAGTAATTTAAAAATTAAGTATTTTAAGTATTTGCTTGTAAATGATGGCTCATAAGTGACGTTAACGGCGACTATATTGAACGTGTTCTTGTGCATAATTTGGTTTTAACTCGTGAACCAATTGCATCTTATATGAGAAAAGATGTAACATATGTGTCTAGCTGGTCACCCTAATAGTTTGTACGTCTAAATTATTACCCATTGAAACAACCCTGAATTATAACGAGGGATGAAAAGAAAAGGTCAAAAAGGCATTCATTCGTTACCAGCGATAAACCCGAATATTTTCCCCCGAAATAAACTCAATTTAAAAAAAACCAAAATTTACTTGTGTTTTTATTTTTCTTTACCCTACGTTTGGATAACTAATTATTCTTTCCCCGCAATAACATTTTATGGTCCTTCGGAACTGATAACGAGCCACCCGTTCAAAGAAATTAATTATCCAAACATTTCTTTTTATAACCCGATCATCCAGACGATTTGGTCATTCACATCCCCTTTTTTCGGTCTTAAAAAATATCGAGCAAACCAAGGTAAGATTGAGATATTGTATTTAGATAGTGACAGTGAGAACGTAAGTGAATAAAAGAGCATAATAGATAAACGCAAAGAAAAACATTCTTGCGAATAAATTTCTTTTTTCCGAAAAACCAATACCTTTTGTGCATAGTGTTGTTGTGATCTCCTCGGGGTTAAATTATATCGTTTTTTTCTATACCCCCCTTCCGCGCTGTCGTGTTCGCCACGTTTAAAACAGCATCGATTCCTATTACTTCTCTCGCACTTTGTTAGTGATATTCACAAGTTTTGCCTGTCCCCGCATCTCCCTTTGCGTTAATTTGCCATCACTTTGTGTGATAAACAAATCAACAAGAACAGCTTGTTCCCCGCACCCCTCTTTGCGGCTAGCATACCAACACTTTGTCTGTTAGACAGATCAAGCAGAATTGCTTGTTCCCCGCACAATTGATATAGTTTTTTCGAACTAAACCCGTAATTTCGATACGTTTTTGAAATCACGTTCTGGCAAATCGTGTAGTTTAGCATTACATAGTGGTGTCAGTAAGGCAAAAACTGGCGTACATTTTTCCCACATTGAGATATGAATTGTATTTTCACGAAATTTGTGAAATTTATTTGCATTTTTCCAATCCTGCGTGAAATATATCGACCACTTTAAGTCGTTTTCGTTTACCTAAGTTGCAATAATTGGGTTTTCCCCCTTTTTCGAAAATTTTCGCACTTGTACTTCTGTTTTCCACAATTACAATGGCAGATCTTAAGAATCTAATTAAATGTGGCGTTCGATTGTTCGATTCGGAACAATTTTTAATATCTCTACCGGCAGATGAACATAGCATTCATTCTCTTAATGTCCATGTGATGGAATTCAGCTGACTTGGGGAGGCTTTTCACTCATGTTATGAGCGAATTTGTGACGATGAGGACCCAAAGATGGTCTCTATGGACATTATTAAGCCAAAGTACATGTCGGGTACAAGACATATGTGCGTGGCCTATCGGCAATTGATGCCATGTGAGAAAAATTAAGTTCGATGAAGAAGACTGCTTCTACCCCATTCACCTTCCCCGTGTGACACCGAAGTTTTCCCTGGTGACTACAATTCCTGGCTTACATTCAAGGACATGTTCTCTGCGCTTTACAAGGATAATGAAAACATCAGTAATATTCAAAATGTATAGTATTCGATGCAGAGAACGGCAGGTGAAGCACGTGATATTATAAAGACGTGCCCCATAACAAATTAAGGTTTTGCAATGGCCTGGCAAAACCTCAAAGATCGTTACGAGAATAAAAGACTATAGTAAATGATTGTATTATAAATCTGTCTCTTCTGGGCATTCAGACAACAAACTGGGATGCAATTTTCATTTTTATTTGCTCCACTCGATTGCCTGAGGTTACACTCGGACTTTGGGATCAATCGCAGGAGACCAGTTCTGATTTGCCAAAATGGGAATCTGTATCTGATATCAGATGCACACAGAATGCCGCCTGTTTTTCTAACAATTCCAAAAGTAATACAAACCCTAAGCGCCAATCCAATGACAGTAGCAGATACAAAACTCTTGCTACTACTGTTCCCCAAAATAATTCCCAACATCATAATTCCACTGCTAACGATCTGCAGCGACGTGCTGCCCCATCAAATTTATCAATACAGAAATGCCCCCTATGTAAAGATCAACATCCCCTTAGATTACGCACCGAATTTCTTCGAATGTCGGTGCCTAAATGTATAGAAACAGTTTGGAGATTGAAATGTTGTACCAACTCATACTTGTAGCACATGTAAGAGCTCCAATGTTTGCTATTACTGTAAACAGAAGCACCATTCGCTGCTTCATCGTACTGAACCGTCGGCACAGTCCGGTCGAAGTTCCAGTGAGCCTTCTGGAAACTCCCGTAATTTGGGAAGTCCAGCCCGATCAGTTTCTGATGTTCCTTCGATACGTTCGCCTCTCAATTGCAATCGTCCAAATACTCCACGGTCATTCTCGGAACGACTGTTGTAGAAGTATGTTTCCATGGTATGAGATGTTCTGCAAGAGCCCTTGTTAATCCAGCTTCTCAGGCTACATTCATTTCACGAAAGTTGCACAAAAAGCTCTCATTGCCCATATTTGCGGCCCCTAATGCAGATATCGTTGGTCTTAATGGTGTCATAGCCGCTAAATCAACTAATATGTGCAATATTACAATAGGACTGTTGATAGAATGTTGTTGAGAAACTAACAGGTCGTCTTCCAACTTATTCGTTGTCCCAGTTATCGGATGCCGATCTACCGGAAATTACAAGGACTGACTTGAAATGTTCTCATATAGACTTGCTACTAGGAGGAGACTTATATTCAAAAGTCATGCTCCCTGACATCCATATAAGCACCCGAACGGAGTAACGGGTAAGATCTCCCAACCCATGCCTTTACAATCTGTGGTTTCGTTCTACAACCACATAGAGTTGAGCGATCTACTCTCTCAATTTTGGGAAATCGAAGATGTTCCTAAAGCAACACAAGAAAATAAGTATTGTGAAGAAACATACCAAAGCACAGCCTATCGAAACGAAGATGGGCGTTGCATTGTATCTCTGCCATTCAGGCGGGAATACCACAAAGACGTGCAACTATGCCTGTCCCGAAATGGAGCTGTTTCACAATTTATGCGAAACGAGTCTCACTTGTTGAAAACCCCCATTTTAAAATCCAGTATAATCAAGTGGTCAAAGTTTATTTTGAGCTGGGTCATATGACTGAGGTAAGTTCGAGCGACTTATCTTTAAAGCCCAATTATTATCTTCCCCATCACGCAGTATTTCAACCCGACAGCGCCACAACTACACTTCGAGTTGTGTTTAACGCCTCGTGCTCCACATCAAACGGGCTAAACGTAAATAATATTTTATATACAGGACCGGTTCTTCAGGTTGATCTAACGGTTTTAATACTCCGATGGAGGCTCTATGTGTTTAACGCGGACATTGAAAAAATGTGCCGTCAGATTCTGATTAATCCGAATCAAACCCCCTACCAGAAAATTGTCTGGCGTGGAGATCCTAATGATGGAATTCAGGACTACGAACTGAACACGGTTACTTTCGGTGTGAACTGCACCCCCTATCTCGCTATTCGAACTCTATTTGAAGTAACATCACATTGCGAAGCTGAATTTCCGTCCGTATCCAATATCATAAAATCGCACATGTATATTGATACGTTCCAGGAGGTGCTCATAGCATGACAGAAGCAATGCAGTATCGCGACGAACTTATCAAAGTTCTGTCTTCTGCTGGATTTATTCTTCGTAAATAGACTGCGAACATTTGTGATCTATTAGAGGATTTATCCCTGAACTATATTTTAGATTCTGACTTTCTGAAGATTTCTGAAGCCGGTACCACAAAAACATCGGGTTTGCGTTGGAACGCCGAGAAATACGTTATTTTTTACTAGTTTTAAATTGAGACTTCCGCTATTTTCAACACACAGAAGTTTTTGTGTTGGTTTCTTTTACAACTTACGTAAAAATTTATTGTGGTTCGAAAACATCTTTTTTGAAATAATCAGATTTCTATTTGCTTTATAAGTGGAAAATAAATATATTCTAAATCGCGTATCTTCCAAACTATCGGTAAATTTTTTCAAGAACTAACCGATACTGTAAAGATTGTTTTCGTTGTTGTATCAAAAAAAGTGATTTCAGCAGTCTGGTTGAACTTAAAGTGCTAAGTCGTCAACACTTCAGAAATGTTTGTTAGAAATTCATTTAAAATTGGTCAAACCTTTAAGTGGTGGCATAACACTTTCCCGTTTTTTTTTCAATTTCTACTGTGCGTCGCTTGAAGACATTTGTAAGTCTCTTTCTACTATATCATTATATTCTTATTTAGCTGACAACCAACTATTTATATATAGGTAGTTATGGTGGCCCCTGTTGGAGAAAATTTACTGTATTATTTATAACTCCGTAAGATTTTGTAAATCCTTAAGATGATCCTAGCAGTGGGCACAGCACGACCATTCTAGAAATTATGTCCAGTCCAGGTGGCAACCAAGAACAGCTCAAGCTAGCTAGGACTACCACCGATGAACGAATGTCACTGTTGAAATCTTCTTACATGAACAACAAATAATTTGTTGACAACGCTGCAGCAAATTACAATTATGTTTGTTTGCCAGTGTTCTTTGCGTTGAAATTGATATAATTCCTATTCCTTGAAATTGATATAATGTTATATTCCTTACCAATACCAGTTGACGTGGATTCTATTTGTGCATTAAAATTATTTCTGTAATATTCTGTAAATACAGATACTATACTTGTGTATTCTATACATATTTTAATAACAGTGTACAACGAGTACAACTTCTTGGTGACATAACAATGGATTTCATACAACAGTTATAACATAGAACAAAGTAGGATTTAACTACGAGTGTTTAAACGTATGTAAATAAAACACAATTGCATGAAGAATTACTGAATAAAACGTCAGCTCCTGCCATAAAATATCAATAAATACAGGAGATGCAAATAGAAGAGATGAACATAACAACGGATTCCTTATTTGCATTCAAACGGATTTATTTGCATATCATGCAGAGCAACCTTTAACTATACTTATAAGAAGAAAATGAGACAAAAAGGATAAAGTTATGGAATGGAAACAGAATTCGAACGAATTATTCACGTAATGCAAACATTTGTACTGAGAAAGGAGACAACAGTTATAAATTCTACAAAAAGCAAAGCAAAAAGCATGAATAATAAAATAGATAAAGTTATCTAAGTATTGAATTTGTATGGGGAAAAAATAAACATTGTTGGATTGATTTCAAAAATCCACATTTCAACATCCAGTCTATGCTAAATCGAATCAATTGGAATCTCCCATTTCGAGATTAGTGAAAGCACATTTAATTTTTTTCATGAGATGCTTACAGTTTTACCAATTTTACAAATAATTGTTAACTAATGTCAATTACAAAATTAAAAATTAAGATGTTAAAAATATATGACATTTTAAGATTTCGAGTACGACTGATTCGTAAATACAAAGGTCGCTTCCATTTCTCAAAATGCAATTAACCACTTTTGAAATTAATGATATTATTGTCGGAAAATCGGCTTTCTGTGTTCCTTCTTAATGGTTCAATTATCATGCGAATAAATAAGGAGTAGCAAAAAGAAATCCATTATTTTACCAAGCGATAGTGTTAGAAAAATGAGATCTCTTACCCAAAAGGCTACTTCTGATTGCCTGACTCAATATTGTATGGACGCACATCACAAATGGAAAGAAGGAAATAGAAAACTCGCCATATTTTACAGGTTTTTGTTCGATGAAGCGCAAAATGTAAGGCAGATGGCTCAATCAGTCGATGGAAGTCGCCAATTCCAACCGTTTGTTTCAATTGCCCAGGAGATGAGCATTGAACAAATGTACCGATTTTCTTCCCGCCAATCATTACTGAATCACAACAAAATCGACCTATTTCTGAAGCAAAGGGTGACTGGCGATGAAAAGCGGGTCACTCATGAAAATTTCAAGTGAAAACGATCATGGGGAGAACGCGGTGAACCGTGCAATCGGTGCACAAAACAGGGTTGTACAGAACAGGAAGATTTTGTTGTGTGTTTGGTGGGATTGGCAACGACTCATCTACTATGAGCTGCTCTCTTAAAGGCCAACTCTTAATTTGTGTACGCATTGCCAACAATTGGAACCCACGAAGGGTGCAATTGCTCAGAAGTTACAATAAGATAGGAATTGTGTTCCATCGTGACAATGACAGACCGCACATCGAAGGTCGTGGCTTGTGAGGTTTTTATGCATCTGGACCTAGCACCAAGTGATTACCACCTTTTCTTGTCTACGCAGAATGATTTTGATGGCAAAAAACTCGTCTTAAGAGAAACTTAAAAAAATCGACTGGCTCAGTTTTCGCTAATATCGATGAGGCTTTCTATGAAAGAGACATGGTCAAAATGGCAACAAATTCAGGCTACTCTAAATAAATCTTTTTATG
>JAHXMU010000335.1:527938-591139 GCA_019455685.1 Philornis downsi | reverse complement strand
TGGGAAAGCCATCTGCTTTATTTGTTCTTGCGCCTGATAACAAAACAAAATATATCGCATATCACAGGGTGCTTCAATGAAGTTTGCAACCAACCAATTCTTATATATTTTATTACTAATTTAATAAAAAATTGAATTTAATAATTTAATAGTAATTTTAAAATCATAAATCTGCTCATTCATTGATTGTTAGGCGGAACGAATTACGCCGGGTTCGCTATATAATAAAATTAAAAATAAGGTGAATTTTAAAATTTCGCGGGCTACGTACATTCGACTTCCGATTATTATTTTTTTTATGTTGGTACACTCGTTAACATATGTGACAGTTTTATCCATATAGCATGTTTAGTTTGTTTGTGAGAGGCATAAAAAAGACAAGTGTTTTGCGTGTTAGTCGATTTTCTGCTACTAAAAAAATGGGTCAAAGAAGCTGCATCAAATTTTGTGTAAAAAATGGAATTAAATGCTCAAAAACACTTGAAATGTTGACAGTGGCATACGGTGAGAGCTTTTCACAGAAGGTCGGGAAGATGTGAAGGACCACACTCGCTCTGGACGCCCCAGCACATCAACAACCGATAAAGATGTTGACAAAGTGAAGAAAATTGCTATGGAGAATCGTCGGATCCCAATTAGGGAAGTAGCTGAGGATGTCGGTACATCCTCATCCTTGTTGACTCATGCCATGCAATCTTTTCGGAAATTTTGGGCATGAATCGTGTGGCAGCGAAGTTCGTTCCAAAACTGCTGAATTTTGACCAAAAACAACGTCGCATGAGCATCTCTCAGGAATTGTTGAATGACGTCAACGGCGATCCAGATTTGCTTTAAAGGGTCTTAACTGTTGACGAATCATGGCATATGGTTATGACATCAATACTAAAGCCCAGTCGTCCCAATGGAAGAGTCCAGGAGAGCCAAGACCAAAAAATCACGCCAAGTTCGATCAAATGTCAAGATTTTGCTCACTGTTTTCTTCGATTACCATGGCGAAATGCATCAAGAGTTCTTACCACAAGGTCCTACGGCAAATAAGTAGTGTTACCTTGAAGTTATGCTCCGTTTGCGTGATGCCATACGAAAAAAACGCCCGGAATTGCGAAAAAAAACTTCATGACTTTTGCATCCTGATAATGCACCTGCTTACTCATCTTTGCTTGTGAGAGATTATTTGGCCAAAAACTACACCGTTACCATACCTTAGCCACCGTATTCAATAGATTTGGCCCGCTGCGACATTTTCCTGTTCCAAGATTGAAGAAACCTATGAATAAACGGCGTTTTGCGACGATTGAGCGGATAAAAACCGAATCGCTGAGAGAGCTCAAGGACATGCACAAAAGGTGGATATCAAATCTGCTTCGAGGATTGAAAAAAATGCTGGCACAAGTGTATTATATCTGAGTAGGTCTACTTTGAAGGAGATAAAATAGAAATTAGTGAATAAATAAGTATTTTTTGAGAAAAATGAAAATTCGCCTTATTTTTGGAACACACCTCGCATATTATATATATTTATATGGTAAAACAACGTTAGCTTGTATTAAATATAAATTCTACTCATGGAAAAGTATGAATATAGTAATATAAGAAATAAATGGGGTCAGTTACATAGGGATTAGAGGGGACAATTGAATTTCCATAAGTCCGTTAATTTGTATCGGAATTACTAGAAAGTGTGTGATGATAGTGTTCATTTTCATTCTCAGAACTTAGTTCGTCGAAAGTTTAATGTGTGACAAATTTTATTTAACAGAGAACAGCATAAAAGATATGAATCTAAGAATATGTGGGTGAAGAAGACCATTTGTATGGGTGATATTATTTCTTGTCCGATTTTTCTATAATTACTAGCCGACCCGGCAAACGTTGCTTTGCATTCAAATTTTATTTTTATTGGAAATATTTCAATGTTAAACTAAATTCTGTTTAAATACCGTTAGCAGGAGCAGAAATAATTGCTTTTTAATTTGTGGTTTGTATAGGAGGTACCACTCCCCATTGTCCAATCCCGCCCATATTTGCAGCAGCACTTAGGATATGTACACCAAACCGATGTACCAAATTTTGTTCAAATACCATAAGCAGGAGCAGAAATAATTTATGTTTAATTTTCTAATTGTATGGGAGGTACCACGGCCCTTTGTTCAATTGAACCGAATTGTAAATCTAAACCATCCCGGGCACCACCCAGACGCATATACAAAAATTTATGAAAAGCGGTCCAGCCGTTTAGGAGGAGTTCACTGACAACGCCCGTACAATAGAATTATATATATAAAGATAAATCGATATATTGGACAAAACTTTAGGCTACTGGAGCTTAGTAATTAGAAATTATAGAGGAAAATTTGAATTTCGAAAAGTCGGACAATTTGTATGAGAGGTACCAGAAGGGGTATGTCACTGCTGTCCATTTTTATTTCTATTACCAAACGCTCAAAGTGTGCCAAATTTGACTACATTTAATGCGACTGCGTAAAAATTGCGAATCTAAGAATAAATTTGTTGAATCGGTAACTACCATGGGATTTTTTAAAAATTTTCAAATCAATATTCATCAATATGACAGACATCAATTTAAGTTATCAGAGTTTAGGGGCTAGAGAGAAAAATTTGAATTTCGAAAAATCAATCAATTTGTATGGGAGGTACCAGGATCAATATAAATTTATACGCTTGTATACACAATTCCCGGTTTCGATCTGGCAAAATATTAAGTTGTGCCAAATTTCATAAGGACGTATGACAGTTATTGTATATAAACGTTTCCTTTTGGACCAATTTATATGATTTTTGGCCATGTCATATGATATTTACCTACATTCCTTCAGATGAAGTATAATAAGAAAACTATAATTTTTTAGCAAAAAAAGATTCTTAATATCTGAACCCAATTGGTACCTGATTTTGTGGGAAATACTATTGACGAAGTTTGATATCATCTACTTTTTGATGAAACTGATATTATAGATTATTATGTGGTATTCCAATTTTCCATTTCAGGCTATGGTGAATACTCTCAAAAATCGCATTAATAAGCCAGATCATGAAAATATGTTTCTTATATGTAATTTCGGTGTAACGAACCTCCAATTTAAAGAATTCGATATTTAACAAATAGTAGTAGAGTAAGTAGAGAAGTGACAGCATGAGCCAGAGTTTCTAACTAAATATTCTAGCTCCTGCTATCCCCCTTTAGGGGGATCCCCCGATTGAAAAAGAAAAATTGATTTTTTGTTGCCATTCTAGTGCTTCCTCCAATGTTGATTCAATGCAGTGAATTAATATTAAGTTTTTGAATATATATCTGTGTTGACAAGGAAAAACGCCCGAACTCTCGATTTACTATTTCGAGATATTGAGTTTGTTTGAAGAGATTACTATTATGGGCTTCACCAATATTCGTGATTACACAGGAAAACGATTTAAATCATGAGTGTTTCGCAATAAATCGCTACTATGGTATCGTTTACGTTAATTATTGGAGATATTACGTAATTTTCCAAAAAGTGCTGTTTTAAAAAATTACGATAACTTGTAAATTTCACGAAATAATTTGCATTCGACATAAATATGCATGTGAGTAACGACAACAATAGCCACGGATAAATCTGATTTCGTCCTAACTCCAATAGAGTTGTTTTTCCTTTACGTTTTTTCATTTCGCAACTTTTCAAATATCACCCCTCTGCAAAATTGCTATAATTTTTAAACCGTGAGGAATTTTAAAATCGGGATTGGATTCAAATATGTGCTCAAGTAAGGGCGACAATAACAACGAATAAATTCGACTTTGGCTTAACACCCCTCAAGTCGTTTTTTTTTTTTTTGGTAGCCACAAACGTGTATCATCAATTTCATAGAGTAGCCCATGACACGACATTCCTTATATTTTAATTATGCCAAGATATTAAAATGATATCTGTGCTAACAAAGGAAAACTATTTACCCACCAATTTATTATTTTGGGATATTAAGTCTTTATGAAAGTTATTAGAACTTGCTAAATATGAAGAATTTCGAAATCATGCTAAGACGATAACATGAGTCTTAAAGGTATAAACTTAAAAGCAAAAAAACATATTCTCGCTTATACAAATATTTAGAGATATTGCGAAGTTTTTCAAAAATCGCAGTTTTCAAAAATTACTATAACTTGTGAACTACACGCAATTTTTGACTGGAGAGTGAAAGAAAATATGTGTCTAAATAAGGATAAAAATAATAACGAATCGGCCCGATGTTGTCTAAACTCCATTAAAGTCGTTTTCCCTTGCGGCCACAGATATCACAAGAGTACCCACTGGTTTGGGTCGAAGGCTGTACTAATTTCATTGCAATAAATACATAACTTTCCATTTAATGTAAAGGAACTATTCGTAAGTAGTTCTTGCGAATCTGTTATTGTACAATTGGTGACCTGAAATGTGAATGAAAAGAAGTATTTTCGTCTTGTTCTCCAAGAATGTCGAGAATAGATTGACTGTTAATTCTCCAAAATGCGTTGCAATTTCTTTGTTTGATGTATATTAAAGCAATATCTGTTGTCATCTGCACTGAATAATAATGTTCGCAATCTATCTAAATCTTCCACAGATTTCTCTTGTGCATCGAGCACGTTTATTAAGCTTTCCTTAGTAACGTATTTATAGTCAAGCTAAGCCTTTTGCATGTCATTTATATACCATCAGCACTTTCAAACAATAGAGGGGGAAGGACATTTTAATCCCTAAACTCATCAAATAAAGTATGAAATACTCAAGTGTAGGTCTGACAGAACAATTGTAGAAGCTTGCTTATATATGTAAATAGAAGTTTGGCCTACTTAAAAATGGTTGTATTTGTATATTTTCAAGATCGTTCCAGTTGATATAACCTAAAAAATTGAGATTATAAACGCATATTTATGCACTTTCGTTTGGTCAGGGTTTCCGTTGCCACACAAGCAGTAGGGTGACTACGAAAACTCATTTGGTTAATTTTGAATTAAAATCTGTAATAAGTTAATAATATAAATTGACATTTTTGTGAGTGACAGCATTTCCGTTTTGAGATTTTTTTGACCAAAATTAGGAAATAAAGACTTACTTTGATAGACTTGGCGAAATTTAAGAAATCGGACATGGACATTTCAATAATGAATTATAATTCACTGGATAAGCTCTAATCCGTGAGATAGTAAGAGATATTAAGTAAAAGTATTTCAAAAAAGCCCCATTTTGATAACTGTCATTGATCGGCTCAAACGATTTAACATGTTTTTTAGATAAGTTTCGCAAAAATATGAAGGTGAAATAAAAAGAAAAAAATTATAATTTTTGCACACATTAAATGCTTTATGTACAGGGTGGCGCAATAGAGCGTGCATATTTAAAAAATAGATTAAAAAATAAATACAAAAGGTATTGTTAAAATAAATCTAAGGCATTGTAGAGTAATAAATGGAGTTTATTTTTTAAAAATAACATCGTCTAAATGGTGACCCCCTCTACGACGGCACTCCTCTAACTTTCCTCAGTAATACTGGTGTAATGGCTGCCAATTCACCACGGATATTCTCCTTGAGCTGAACGATGTTTCCCCACAAAAAAAAGTCAAGTGGCGTCAAGTCTGGACTACGTGGGGGCCATGGGATATCACTTCTTTTCGAAATTAGTCTGCCAGGGAACATCTGTTTCACCACCGCCATGGAGTCATTTGATGTGTGACAGGTAGCTCCATCTTATTGCAACCAAGTTCTGGAATTCACTATTCTTGAACTTTCAATTTCTGGAGCCAAAAATCCGTCCAACATCTCAACATAGCGTTCCGTATTAACCGTGACGTTTTGGCCCCGCGCATTTTCGAAGAAAAAAGGACCAATTATTCCTCTGCCAGAGATTGCTGCCCACACTGTCACTTTAGGACTATGCAATGGTTTCTGGTGTTTGATTTTAGGATTTTCACTGTTCCAGTAACGACAATTTTGACGGTTTACGACCCCATTCATAAGGAAATGAACCTCGTCAGAGAAAAGAATATTGTCAAAATTGGAAAATGCGAGCCTTGCTATGAAGTCAGACTCTTTCAATTCTTGTGTTTATTGCATTGGATGCAGTTTAAGATCCAATGTTAAAATTCGTTGCGAACTTCGTCGCGATAATTGTAAGATAGACGATTTCTTGCGAGTCGACATTTGTGGATTTCCTCGTACTGACTCCATAACTCTCTCAACATTGTCTTCGGTCCTAGATGTTCTTGGGCGACCATTTGCTTGTGGTTTAAATGTTGAACCGGTCTCGTCAAAACGCTTTACCCATATTTTAATTAAATTATCACTCGGAGCTTCACTAATTCGCCGTAGTCCATATTCAGCACAATATAGTCGCCTAGTAGCAATATATGAACGAGAGTTCTCGTTAAATGCGCGCACGCAAAATGCGCGACGCTTCCCGTCGAAGTGATTCATAGCGACTAAAACTCCATGAGCCCGCGAACCCAACGATGAAGGCGCCCCCCGACCGCGCCTATTCTACCCCGCAAAAAGAGATGATGCAATATGCACGTTCTATTGAGCCACACTGTATTATAGTAATAATTATCCGATTTACCATTGCACTATTTTGTAAGATAACTTTATGAAATTTTGGAAATAGTTTCATTACGTTTCTTTCATAGAAATTGTCGTCTTTACTGTCAAAAGGCGATTTTTTCACCACCAAAATCATTCGCCATAAACAGTTGGTAACCACTTGGCGCCAGGTCCGGACTACAAAGTAAATGCATAACAACTTTATAATAAGCTTCCGCAGCTTTTTTCAAGTCAGTTTCAATATGTGTCGACAGCTTTTGACCTGATGGAACACAATTCCTCCTGTATTGCCCAAAGCTGGCCGCTTCTGGGAAATTGCTTTATTCAGACAGTTCAATTGTTGATAGTACAGGTCCGAATTAACGGTGTGGCCGTAAGGGACCAGCTCATAGTATATGATTCCCTGTAAATGACACCAAACATATAGCAAAATCTTTCTGACCGCCCATCTTGGCTTAGTCACCATTTGAGCCGTCACACCGCGCTTAAACTACGACAAGGTTTGCTTGTCGTTGTCGTACGTAACCGACTTTTAATCACTACCCACCACCAAAGAAATATTGGAACCATTCAAAAAAACCACATTTCTACCACTTCAATGAATGCAATTCATGCATCCTGTCGCTTCCAACGAGGCACTTTTAATAATTCTAAAACAACGATAATGAAGTACTTGGAAACATTGGTTCGATTCCAATTTGTAATTCCTTACAATTAAAGCTATTTCTTATGGGGGTATAACGTATTCCGAAGACGTAGTTTTTGATAGTCGGCTTATAGAAGCTTCATTAAAAGTTTTTCAAAAAAGCATCCTTTATACTCGTATGATGGTCATTCCAGTTTGTAAAAAATACAAAGATCAAAGACCAAATAAATCATATGCATTTCCTATTACCAATTAAATCTATGTCGTTATTGTATGTTTCCGGTATTGTGAATTGCTATTGATGGCAAAGGGTGTAGAAGCTTCGCTCCTACGAGACACGAGATGCCATTTAAATTCTACGCCTACCCACTGGTTTGTTTATGGAAAGTACCAAATCTATCGAAATCTGCTGACAGATTTTGTAATAAAACAACCTTGAATGATGTCTTTTTCCAAAGGACATTTAGTGCAATTATTTATGTTGAGGAAATATTTGTCAATGGAAGGTTTCTTTGACGACATATTCTGAGAGGAACATTTTCAAGAACAGAAAACATCTCTTTTGGATAATGAAAAATCGTAGCCAAAGATTTGAATTTTCATCACACCTATATCACTCATGAATATTTATGGAAGAGACATTATAAAATATTGTTTCCCTATGACTACCCTTTGATAATTTCATTGGTGATAACGCAATTTTTAACAATTTTCCATTACAAAATGTGATGAATCTTCGCTTCCTTGGATGCATTTTCTTGCTTGGTAGTTACCATCTGCTTCAAGAATGAGTCGATTTTGCTGCTAATCAGCAGCTATTCGCAGCTATTTGCGTTATATCGTGTGTCATCCATACGTAAAGCTTGTTTTGGTAGTCAGCTTTAATGAAGTGGTTCCAAATAGTTTTCATGGGAAATATGTAGATTCTATGTAATTAAAACAGTCCATACTTGATGATAGGACTACCATTATTTTAACGACATTTTCGGCATTTGGTCCTTCGGATTATGATGCATTTGACATCAAAATTACCGAAAATCGGTTACACTGAAAGTGGCCATAATTGGCTGTTGCAGTATGAAAATAATACACAGTACCCATATTTTCAGCCTTCTGATTTGCGTTTCGTCTTTATCGAAGAAAAAGTGCAAAATGTGGAGCTTTTTTCTTTTTGGACACCATCTTTGACATTCAAAAAATACTGAGTCAGACATTCACAAACATTTTTCGAGTGTTTTTTGATTTCGTGATATAGATTACTTGAGCAATCTATAGGGAAAATTGTGGATTTCTTTCCTTAAAAATTATATTTTAGAAATAGATTTTTGATTTACTTTTAAGCCCTGGTCAATTGAAACAAATGGTAAACATCTTGGGGCAGTTATTGCGGCCTAAACCGCCACTGATGCAGGACTTTACTTTCACAGAACAATTCGCTGGTCTGAACTTTTTTGTTTCATATTCTAACCATATGCGATTGTTATGATTGCATATTGCTGAACTGTGAAAATTTTTTCTGTGGAAGAGACCAAATTTTCAAGCTCGCCCCAACGTGCATGTGTTTTCACACCTTTGCCTTTTTGCAGATGTTAAATATTGCACTTTTCGTGTTTTGTAGTTAATTTTTAAATTAGCGTTTCTTGCTATGCTCGGAACTGCGCTTTCTCGTGAATTACGTTTTGATTTTTGCTATTGGATATCCACATCCATGCCATTTTGCGAGGCAACGTAGTTCGATACACAAACATTTTGTTCACATATGTATAAATGTCATAGCTAATTAACAATGGCTGGTTCCGATTTTTCAAACAAATGCAAAGCAATAACACAGTTATGTTTGTCCATTTTTCCAATCCTGCGACGTACAACAATACGCTTTCGTGCGTATTATCAAAAAATGAGCGCGCTGTCATTAGCTTTTTTATTGGCACAGTCACGTGATGTTAGTGGCACTTCGAGCGCCTTACACTGTGCGTACGAGTACATAAACAAGAAGACTTTTTGCTTGTCGCAACGAACACCTTGGGTGTGGCTTCGTGTATCAGCATACTAATTTTTGGTGATTCACTCTCAGTTCCTAGGACGACTGTAGTAAGATCTCTCAGTTTTCTTCAAATTATGCTATTTTCATGGATATACGGGTACGTAAATAACATATGACTTTTGTTAAAGATGGTAACAGTCATATCGACTGCAGCGTTCCTTACACTCATCAGGAACAGCATGTTAAAGAGGCCTTACGACAGACCGTCCCCTGTCTACATATAAATCCACTTTGGGTACAACAAGAACTACTTATATATATTCTTGTTTTTACTGCAGACTTTGTCTCAGCGTCATCTTTAAAAGAATCATAGACTTCATAGGAATACCGAACTCGGCCATGGCTTCATTCAGTTTTTGTTGTATATGAATTTTGAGGATCATTTTTTAGTCGGCGAAAAACTAGAATGTGTGGATTTGTTTTTCTTTGATCTTCTTCATGATTTGGTCTGCTATGGATTTAGCAAGTCCAAAGCCGCACTGATAAGATCTACATACGAGCATCACCGTTGACAGGCTGTTATAAGCGATGGGTAAAAGACTAATACTTATTTGAACATAAGACATAAAGCTTAAATTGCAATCATCAGGAATGCATTAATTAAACAAATCTTTTTAGAGGCTGATGTGGCAAGATCATCAGTACAAGCAGCTTTGTTTTTTTAAGACTTGGTACTGATAATCTGATCTTGTTTAAGCTCGGCGGTGGACCATCTATTCCATTATCAGTTATTGACTTGATTTCTTAACTTGTGCTACCATCTAGAACTAACAGTGAATGAATTCAAAATAGAATGGGTCGATTACAGATAGCGATTGTTAATAATTACCGGAAATTGCTATTACAGCTCATAATCATTTGAATTTTTAAAAAATTCTAAAACAATACCAATTTTCACAGCAGAAATTCGATACATCATGTATGGGAAGGAACCGGTTTTGACAATGAGTCGTCACATCGTCTACAATTTGGTGGTGGGTGCATAACCTTGGAGTCTGCCAAATTTATCACGTCTGTCCACTTGCTACTTGCACATTTATTTGCCACCCTAGTATGCAGTTCTCTGCAAATATTGTAGTATATTGTGCTAATTATGATAATGGCCTATGTTGCATTGTCAAGTACATGGACTAAGCAATAAATGATAGTGGCCTTTTCATAGCCTTATGCAATGTATATCAGGTCATGTTTTCCAAAGCGTCAGTGTGCACGAATATCGCAGACACACCAGCAGACAACAACAATGTCAACAACAGTATTGACACCAATTCATATAGTTTGCCTTCCGTATCCACAGGACGTTTGCCGTTGCGTGTATGCCACCATGTAAACAAGAAGACTACAGCAGTATGTCATTTGATAAAGACTACATGTTTCTAAATAGCTGGCAATGAGTATATGGATTTCATTTGCACCATCATCAATTATGCCGGCACAGAGATAGTACATCCAGTTAAATCTGGGCTGTTGCTAAGTGAGCCTTACAATTGAGGAGTAAATGGTTTCACATTGATTAGAAATTAGTCGGTACAGCGAACGTTGTGTCCCTGGCCTTATTAAATAGTATAACGATAAAAATAGCAGCAATTTTAAAATATGGTTGGCGACTTTTTCTGCTATGAAAACTGGTAGGAGATGAAGTCGCATTAGGTAGTTTTGTTGTCCTAGCATTAGTGAACTCTCCATGCGTGAGAAAACAAATATGAATCTCCATCCATAGGTAATGTACTTATTCTTATAATACCTTTGCAACAACTAGAATTACTTCCGTGGTGCTCGTCGTAAGATTTATGTTGACGTAAACACGTCGGCCCGTTCGCGCATGCTTTTTGAAAGCACTATGGAGGTCGTATCGCTGAAATTTGGAATAAAATAATCTGAGATTTATAGGGAGGCTAAGTTTGAAATTGGTCAAAATCGACTGGTAGGACTTGTTCACACAAGAACTGAACTCATCTCTAGCTAAATCGAGATTTTTCAAACTTGCACACCTTCACCCGGAGGTACGAAAGTACATATCATTTGATATGGCCAAAACTATAGGAGTCAAAAGGAAGCATCTAAAGCATCTTTTGGAAGAATGTTTTAAAACTTCGCACAGAGTAATATTTTGTCAGATCTTATCCAATGATTGTAAAAGGACTATAGTATGGACTATTGACATAAATGGGCATTGAATAAAAATCAGGAATTCATAAGGTTTTCCCCTGTAATGCTACATTGTGTCCATTGCACTTGTTTATAATTTGAAAAAATCGGCCGATTAACCACGCCTCTTTTGGTACCTCTCATACAAATGACTCGTTAAGTCCATGTGTTCTTTGGGCCTTGCTTGTAAAGGTACACACAAAATGTTTTAATAAGGTATTTTGTTATTGAGCATTTAGATATATCGAAAGCTTCATAAAAAAAAAGTATTCATGAAGAGAATTTTAACTATTAGACAAAAAACAAACTTTTGCTCCATTCTTTCCTTTCCAACACTATTACGACTAATGTAAACTAATTGTAATGTACAAACAAAGTGAACAAAAGTGAACTAATAAAACACGTTATTAACATTTTAATGCAACCCATTGACAAAACTCAAATTATATTAGAATGAAAGATTTAATAACTGTAATAATTAACAATAATTTTTTAAAATTTGTGGGACTAAAATCTATCTATATACTCGTATATAAAATTGTTGCGTTATTGACTGATTGACTGGTCATCGCCCAGGCCAAACGACCAAGGCTAGTGTCACGGAGTATATGTGTCTCTTATGCCTACCATCGATCAGATCAAACGGCTAGAGCTTGAATCAAGAAGATTGGTGTTCGTATTCCCCGTATTCCGCTATAAGAAAAGATTTTGTACCGTAACGTGTAGAAACGGGGTTAAAGGACACACATTATATACCATTACCCAGCTCAAAGGGCAAGAGCTACAATTATGAAAATGTGTGTCCGTAATTCACTTCCAGAAACGCGATAAAAAGACGTTTTTAAAAACCGAGTAAAATTGGACAAATGTAGTACCTTGCACCAGCTTCAACGGCGGGAGCTAAAATCACGAGAACAAACATGTGGGAAGGATGGGATAGTCGAAATTCTTTCTTTAGCGGGCAAAAACAGTACAATCGGCTAAAGTTACACTCATGAAAATTGGTGTCCCCAATCCATTTAAAGAATGGAAAAGCAGTGAAAAAGAATTTTTAAAATTCGTACCTTTAAGATAAAAAACAAATATGACATCATCGCCCAGCTCAAACTTCTAGAGCTGGAATCATGAAAATTGGTGTCCTTTTATCACTTCCAGATTATACATGTCATAAGGAGTTTTTTCAAAATTCATGTTTTTTGAGAACTAATACTCGTATCGGATAAAAAGCGTAAAGGTGGTACCACTGGCCAAGCTCAAACGGCTACAGTCAGCATCATGAAAATTGGTATCCATATTACCTCTTCAACGGGGACAGGCTGGCAACAAGAAGTAATATTTTAAAAATTTTTTTAGGGGTAAAACAGAGTAAAAATGAAAAAAATCAAGCGGTTAGAATCATGAATCATGAAAATTGGTGTGAATAATCCAAAATTTAAATGCGGAAGAGATTTGTAGACATTCATGCTTTAAGGCGTAATTCTGTTTTTGCGCCTAAAAGCATGAATGTCTAAAAATCTCTAGCGCATTTAAATTTTGGATTAAAGAGACAAATCAGGTACCAAACCATAGCTCAATCAACTAGAGCTAGAGCTGTAGAAATTGATGTTCATGTTCCACATCCAGAAAAATAAGTACGGACAAATCGGCCAATTCAGGTGGCTACAGCTAAAATCATGGAAACTGAACGAACTGTGTTGTCAAAACGCATACATTTAGAGGTAAAACGGCGAAAAGGGACAAATTTAGCACCATTGCCAGTTTTAAACAGTTAGAAATGAGTCTTGTTCTTTTTCCGGACTAAAGGTACGATAAGGACGAAGTAAAACGCTATAATAGCGGCACCGGCCAGACTAAACAGTTATACCCAGAGTCATGGAAATTGGTGCGTTCATTTAGCTTAAAGATCAGAAGCGGAGTAAACATGTTATTTTGCGACATTTGTACGTACAGTGGGTGAGAGCACACGCAAATGATGCTATCGTTGGCTTCAAATGTTTACTTCTGTATCAAAATATTTGGTGTCCATTCCAGTGTGTGTGTGTGTGTGTCCATTCCCCTTACAACATTACTATCACGTTGTAGGCACACGGTAAAAAAAAAAGAAATTTTCGAAGCAACCAAACTGTTATATTAGTATATTAGACTGACACTAAGTTAGTCTTGAAATTGGGAATGCGGGTCCTTCTGTCAGGATATGAGCGTGATGAACGGGAATTTTAAAAAGTTCTTACTTTTAGGCATAAAATGGGGGATTAGGTGACAAAAATGGGAACATTTCATAGCAAAATGACTGAAACTAAAACCATAAATGAATTCCTCTTAAGTTGTAGTAGGGCAACGTTAGGAGGTAGTTTGAAATGTATTCTTTTAAGAAAACGGAAAGGAAATGACGGGAAGTGAAATATGCATTCTGCTATGGAATATAAAGATATTTCGAACATTCGAATTCGAATAGAAAACAAATGACGTAAAAATATAACTAGACTAGATCTGAAGGCTGAAGGTAAAAGCACTAAACTATATTGGGCCTTACTACACTTTACGCAAATCGAATTTTCAGGAAAAATCCATAGACAAGGTGCAACAAAAACTATGCTATCGCCCAGAGTAAAGAGCTGCAGCGGCAGTAAGATAATTGGTATTGTCCGTAGTTTGAATCACTAGGAACTCAACCGGATGTGGGACAACAAATAGACCCTTCAATTAAACCGTGGAAGTCAGAATCATAGAAATTGACAAATAGGTTACACTGACACTGATAACTTCCGAATTAAAGCTGATATAGCCTATATTCTTGTTCAATATATTAACTTACAATTCACTGTAAGCCCTGAGAAAAATTGGCGTGCAAACCATTGATTGAACCCGTACATTCTTAGCTTCATATCTTGTTTGTTAGTTGTACACGTTATGCGTTTGGTTCTGGGTAACGAAATTGGTTTTCACTGCCTCAGTCCAGAAAGGCGTGCACTACGAGGTGTGCTCTCTAAGGTGTATTTTCATTTTTCCAAAAAATATTTATTTATTCATCAATTTCTATTTTATCTCTTTCAAAGTAGTCCCCCGCAGATATAAAACACTTGTGACAGCGTTTCTTCCAATTCTCGAAGTACGTCTTTGACCTCTTTTAGCGATTCGGTTTTTATCTCCTCAGTCGTCGCAGAATGCCATCCTTCCAAGGGTCTCTTCAATCTTGGGAACAGGAGAAAGCCGCAGGGGCCAACTCTGGTGAATACGGTGGCTGAGGTATGATAACAGCATTGTTTTTGGCCAAATAATCTCTCACAAGCAAAGATGAGCGAGCAGGTGCATTTTCACGATGCAAAATCCATATAATTTTTATCCACAATTCCGGGCGTTTTTTCCGTATTGCTTCACGCAAACGGCGCATACTCAAGGCAATACTCCTCATTTACTGTACGAACTTGTGGTAGGAACTCCTGATGCACTACGCCATGGTAATCGAAGAAAACAGTGAGCAAAACCTTGACATTTGATCGAACTTGGTGTACTTTTTTTTGGTCCTGACTCTCCTGGACCCTTCCATTGGGGCGATAAAACCGTCAACATATCTTCGAGACGAGTGTACCAACATAAAAAAAAATAATAATCGAAAGTCGAATGTACGTAGCCCGCGAAATTGGAAAATTCACCTTATTTTTTGAACACGCCTCGTATAATAGCCAAAAATTTAGGTAACTTCTGTCAATGAATTAGGAATTACAGCAGAAAAATTTCGATAAATTTATTTCAACAAATTTATTAAGACTTGCGACTGCTATCATTAGCTACCCATCCACCCAGACAGACGGTCTCCGGTCATTTGGTCAAAAAATACTTGGTACTTTGGACGCTTCTTTGTGCGACGCATCAAATGATATGTATCTTCATTCCTTTAGGTATTACAATATGCAAATGTAAATAATGATTTCTCGATAAAATTGAATCGTTTAATTTTTTGCTTATGTCTGTAGAATTATCCATAAATGCCTGCATACGATTTGAGGTAAATTTACTTTTCTAAAAACTGTGAGTAGCAGAGGATGCCACGTTCCAACCCTTCTGGAGCTCACAGAATGCCGGGAACTTTATATACAGGTTGCAAGTTTCCAGAAAAATTGGGAAATTGCTGAAATTGTACTCCCCAACGACGCTTAGATTTACCCAAATTCAATAAACAAATGTGGAGGGAGGTCAGAATTAAGAAAACTCGTCCAACTGATCTTCTATATTACTAAACAGTTTGTAAACTATAACTTTCGAAAAATCATATTTCCTATTACAAGTATATTCCGAAGTTCGTAAATTCATTCACATGAAAAATATTTTCCAGGCCGTCACTAATGAACTTCCTTATACATATACAGTGTACGTGTACATGTACAATATTGTGTACATGACCATGTTTGTTGATTCATTTCCTGCTTTTTTTTTTGTCGGTAAATTGCACACATATGCATGACCGAATGTGTGATAGTATTATGTAATAAAAATGTATATTTTGTTTTCTCACTTCCTATCGCATTGGTGTATTTTCTGTTTGCCTAACAGACCACAATTTCGTGATGTTAGCCTTGGTAGACAAAAAACGATATTTGCCAGACACATTAAATTTAAGTTGACCAGAAGATTCGCAAAAGTAAACTTTGAAGGAACTATTGAAAAAGAGGAAATGAAATAAATTCCGTAAAAAAAGAAAAACTATATCCTTAAATAATACCGAAAATGTGGGGCATTCTTGTTATCATTCGTTTCGCCAGGTTCCTGTTGAGGTTTTGCAAGTTTCTGTTTTACTTCCGTTTCTGGTTTGTGTTGGTCTTTTCATTCTCTATATGTTATTTTTCAAGCGTTAAATTCAATTATGTTTTACGTATAACTGAAATTGAGACAGGGCGTCAGAAAGGGCAACAAAGGACACAATGTCAGAAACAAAGAATATGCAATGAGGAAGAAATGTTCTTGTGTGCATCATATGCGCTACGTCCTTTTGAAGTTGCTATAGTTCAATAAATGTTGAAGAAGTCAAACAAAGTTTTTCATGAGCTAACTCGAAATTAGATGTCTAAACGCGATTTTAAAATTTATTTACAATTTTAAAAAATTGTAAGGGATTACCTCAATGTCGACTTATTAATATTAATACTATTAATGTTATTATATTATTAATATTAAAGTATTTACTTTTTCATCAATTTCTGTTTTATTTCCTTTAAATTGCAATCGAAGAAAACAGTGAGCAAAACCTTCACATTTGACCGAACTTGAAGTGCTCGGGCAGGACGAGCATCGTCATTGAGATTGTCAATCAAATTGTCGGTGTTCCTTAAACCGGTTATACCACAATTGAACTTGTGTTCTGCTCATAATAGACTCGCCAGATGCCACAGTCAACATTTCAAATGTTCTTGCACATTTAATTTCATTTTTTACACAAACCTTAATACAGTTTCTTTGATCCATTTTTTTGAATAGCAAAAAATCGAAGAGCACACCAAAACACGACTAACCTTCTTATCTGTCAAAGCAAACTGAGAATCCAAAATGGCTAATATTGTCAACATATAAAGGGTGACCCAACAAGAACGCAAGATTTAAATGACTGATGCAACAATTGAAACCACATGCCCTCTACATTCATTTCTTCAATTCTAGACACGAAAAACTGGTTATCATTTCACGATACCGAACACCATTGACTGTTTGCGCCTGACATGCCTCATTTTTATAAAAAAAATTCCAATGATTCCTCCGGCCCAAAATCCACACCACACAGTGACACGTTGAGGATGCATTTGCTTCTCGTGAATCACTCGTGGATTTTCCTCACTCTAAATGCGACAATTCTGCCTATTGGCGAAGCCATCAAGATGGAAATGGGCCTCGTCACTGAATATGATTTTATAGGCAAAATCATCATTTTCATGTTGTCTCTCCAATACCCAATTAACGAACTCCCTTCGCTGTCCATGGTCAGCTGGCTTCAGTTCCTGAGTCAATTGAACTTTGTATGCATGAAGATGCAAATCTTTCGTCAGAATTCGCTGCACAGTGGATTTGGAGACACCAATTTGCTGAGCTCGGTGTCGAATTGAGGTGGATGGAGTTTGAGCGACATCATCACGTACAGCTGCGACATTTTCGGTCGATCGAACTGGTCGAAGGCGCGTTGTTGTCTTTACATCACAAACAGGCCCAGTTTTGGCAAATTTATCCATTAATCTCTTTACAGTTGACTCTTTTGAAGCATTATTGTGACCCCAAATTGATCGCAATTTGCGAACTGTAGTCGCAAAACTTTCACCATTTTGGTAAAACAATTTCACAATCAGAATGCGTTGTTCATTCGTGTAACGCTCCATTTTTACTAACCTCGTACCTTCTACTAGCAAACAATAACAACTGTTCAAATGTCAAACAATGACACTTCGAATGGCGCCAAATTTAAATCTTGTGTTCTTATTGGGACACCCTTTACAACCGTATAATTCTTAACTCCCTGCAGCTCTAAAATTGCACCGACATTGAATGTTCAATAACATGCATTCTGTTTTGATTGATAATTCAATATTATTAACATTTTAAGGATTTCATTCTAATATTATGGCTCGAACATAACTTCCTCACAGGGCGAAGACGTAGAATTATGACCGGGCAGCCCTCATGGCTTTCTTTTTTTTTTGGATTGCTGTAACGAATTCATCTTTCATCACTCCTTACAACACGATGAGGGAACCTCTTCCTTTTTTGTCGCTGAAGCTGTTATTCACAGGCAAAAAACTGCACTCAATGTCCGTTGGCTTCAACTCATAAGGAACCCAAGTTTCTTGCTTTTGGAAATGGTTAGCGAGAAACTCATAAGCTCTACCTGCCTGCGTTTGACGCGGATCCCCATCAAGCAATGCCTTCAATTCAGTGTCTTCGAATGTTTTTCGTCTTCCTTCACGCGAGCTGTCGTCAACATCAAAATTACCGTCTTTAAAGCGACGGAACCAATTTCGACACGTTGTTTTTTCGATTGAAAGAAGAAAATCAAATCAATAATACGCATGTAGCGATTATTCGGCACAAAATCATACATATTCACACAACTAAAATAATGTGAAGTCAAAAGAAAATCACTATCGCATCGAGGCGGTATGTTTATAGCATCAACTAGCACTTATAGCTGGTGCCATCTATTGGCAAACAGCGGGGACTTAGTATATAACAATTTCGTAATCGATAGTAACATTGTCCTAAATTTTTATGACGAACGTTTTAGCCGCTACATCGACTATTCAAAAGCGAATGTGTCATCTCCCACTTTTTACTATGTCATATTGCTTTCCTTATCGTTTTTATACCTCCAATAATTTATGACATATGGTCACTCAAAACGTTTTGAGCAGGCTGGCACTTCTGTGCTCCCAATGTCAATAAAAAATATCCTTAGATAATTTCGTGATTGGTTGTAAATACAGCTTAATTTTTATGGCGATTAGTCGGTAACTTTGATCATTTTTACGGATTTGTAAAAAGGCTTTTTGCTGACTCACATTTTCCTGTTTGCCGACATTATATAGTATACCAAATCTCGACTGTATGTTTCTTATAGTTCATAAATTACTACCACGTTTGAAATATTAAAGCGCGTAAGCGGTGCCACGTATTTTTACTTAATCTTTACATAACACAGCATATGACAATTTCGTAATTGACTGCTAAATTTTTAGGACGATCAGTGCTATCCCACTTTTCGTACGGGCATATTTCTTTATACATCAGCAACATATGTGTGAAATCTTTTTTATCTTTAATAGTTTATTAGATATGGTCACTGGAATGTACGGATGGTGTACGCAGTGCAACAGCAATCTTAAAGTAACGTATTGTTAAATTTTTATTATAATCGGTCAATTACTTTAGCGGTCATAAAAGGTTTTAAAAAAGGTTAGGGATATCATTTTGTTCGGACATATTTCTTCCTATGCCTATGAGAGTTTTGTGAGCGATATCTCGCCTCTTTGTCGAGTCCATACGCAGCAAAAACAAAAAAAAAAAAAAGTAGAAAAAAGTGGAAGCTATTGTGAAATCCATGCACATTTATCGCTTCCAATGAGGCAGTATTAAACCACTTCCAAAACCACCGTTTTTGAAGTGCTTAAAGAAATAGTTTTATTTTCAAATACGATTTCAAACAATTAAACCAAAATGTGTTCGAATGAAGTACTCCAAAAACTATTTTTTAAAGAACTTAAAATGCTTCGAGGAAGAACTTTTAGGTAATCGGCTAAAGGAAGCTCCTTTTAAAAATGTATTTACCATCTTTTATATGATGGCCGATATGTTAGGTTCATCAATTTATTTGTAAAAACTACATACACTCAGAGACTAAATAAAGTATACACATTTTCATGTTGCTAAGAATGTTCGTCCCCAATACTGTAGACTGCAGTCTATGGTAGAGAATGTACAAACTGCGGCCATACGAAATATTTAGTGCCCTTCTAATTCAGTGCCTGTCTCCTGAAATTTTTTTTTTACAAAATTCGTGGGGATTTGTCAGCCAGTTTTTTTAAGAAACTGATTTTAATAAAATCATAATAAATGTAATGCAATCAAATAACAATTGTTCGAATAAACAAAATTTTTCTGAATTTTTATTACATCCACATCACTCATGAATATAAAGGGAAGAGGCTCATGAAGTAGCGCTCCCCTCATATGACAAACCTATGTTAATTTCATTGGTGATAACACAATTTTTCATCACTTCCTTATCACAGGTTGTGATGAATATTCGCTTCTTTGGTTACACTTTTTTTGCTGGGTACCTATAACAGCCTACTTTTTTTTTTGAGTGACTTAAAGATATTGTAAAAATTCAATTTAAATTGCTGCAGTAGTTTCGACGCTTATACGGAACAAGGATAAAAACATATAAACATATAAACATTCAGCCTTTTCATATAATATATGTGTTGATGAAATTGTTGTGATTGATACTAATTTACTGTTAATTTTCTTTGAAATTGGCAGCAGTTACTTTGGCGGATACAACGAAGTACTTAAAAAGTGCGTGGCCCACTTTCGGTTTCCTCCTGTATAAGTAGAACAAATCTCAAGTCACCTCTTCTTAGCTTTGATAGATAATGAGGCCGTTTTTACGCCAGTAATATGCGTACCAAATGTCTTATTTATATCTCTATTAGTTCATTAGATATAACTGTTCAAAATTCGTCCTTATGTGAGTTGTGCTACGTTCAATTGGAGCCTAACATAGTTTAGGATTACTTCTCGGGAAATTTATTGGCAATCAGTCTATTAGTGCGCTTCCGGGACAAAAATAATTACATACAAACATACAATTTTATTCAAATAAATGTATTCTAAGGGCCAACAAAAGTGTCAATTTAGAAATTTTTCGAGATGTCTCGTTTAAAAACACGAAATTATAGTGTGTTTTATATTGTTGTTCAATCACAAGATTTCTTATAATTTTAAAGCAATTTTTATCCAAAAGAGTACCATATTTTTAATTTTAGGTTTTCTTATATTTTTCTTTTTTTTAATAAGATTTTCTATTTTTAATTTAGCTTTAATTTAACAATTTTAATTTGTTACTGCTGTTGTTTTGCCGCCGTTTTCTTCCCAAAAATTTACACAAAATATTATATTTTTGTTGCTCCCGATTGCTAATAATTTTGTTGCTCGCCTTTTTCTAATTAGCCAATCAGAATTCAAGAAAACGCAGCAATGATGTCTACTGACTTTTGACTATTAATGTCAAGAACGTTAACACAAATTTAAAGATGCTTTTTGTTCTTTACGAAGACAATTGTTTCATTAGGCACTTCTGCCGATGCATTTGTCTTAATTGTTTTTTTCTTTGCAAATTAAGAATGACTCGGGAAGAAACATATATTTGTAGACAGAAATTTCTGGATGGATTTTTTGCTATAACCAAAGATTAACGTTCACCAGTCAGATAAAGCCAAAAAACTACAAAGCAGTCAAATTATGCCAGTCTAAAAATTGATGGGAGCTGAGTTCTGATGGTACATTTAATGGTCAATCCCCTTAGTGGTATATTTGTTAAAACTTCTTTTATTCTTTTCCCCAGATTATGATAACTTACCCTACTTAGAGCGGTGAATGTTTGGAGGTAATTCCTGTTTTTCGAGTGACTCATGGCTCACGTTCCATATAATGAATCATTAGAGACCTTGACTATATTCGTTATATTGATTTTTTTATTATAGATATTTTTGTATAAGACAATAACAATTTGTGTTACGTTACAATAAATGCCAATTGTTGCATTAATCATTTAGCTCAATACTCGTTTTTTGTCCTTTCATTCATATTAACTAATAAATGCACATTTATATTTATTAATCTATAAATGTAGAATAGTTCAGTTTAGTTGAAATGTTTACTTAAGACTTATATTTACATACTTTGTTCATTTGCTTTCGGCATTTATATTGTGACAGTATCAGGCCAAGTTACTCGAGGGAAATCAATGATTGGCAGAATTGGAACATTTGCATTATGAAAAATTAATCAGTTACAACATATACACCACGAAGCTGGCTGTCAAGTGCATTCAAATGCACATTTACTGACTTGACGCTCTTCATGGCAAATACATTAAATTTAATTCATTCATTAAATTTCAATCGTTTGCAAACATTTTTGGTTGTGGGTTTGGCATGTAGGAATTGTAAGTTATTCATAAAAACGGATAAGCAATTAATTAAAATCAAGTTGAGCTCACAAAGGAAAAAAGGAATGAGAGAATAATTCAATTGAATACGTAATTTGTTTAAAAAAAGTTGGGATGGGTAATAAATAGCTTATTAGACAAATAATATGTATGTTTATATATTTATATTTATTTATATTTATTTACATTTATATATTTGTTCCGAATAGACATCTAAACAACGAACCGATCGTAATGAAATGTTCACACTACATTTATGACGCCCAGGTATTGATCATATTAGATTTTGTTTGGGCAAAGGGGCGTGGCATTGTTTACACAAATATCAATTTTGAACGACTATGTCTAATGAACTATTACAGGTATACAAAAGAGATTTAGTACTTATGTTACTGGCATAAAAAGAAATATGTTCCAATAAAAAGTGAGCAGTGTCCCGACACTTTTTAAAGTTCTCTCTTTTGGAGGCCAAATTAGCCAACCGATTGCCCTAAAAATATAACAGTATATAACTGCGGAAAGTGTCATATGGCACTTTAAATGTAATGGCACGTTTAATATTTTAAAGGATAGTACGTCATGAACCAGTGGGGGTAAAAAAATTTGATTTGTCGTGTACGAAGGCGGTCCCTAAACTAGCCGATTTAACAAATAAGGCACAAAAAAGTTGTCAACTTAATATCCTTTTATCTCAATACCCTTTTTCCAGCGATATTCAGTAGTAGCTTCTATACCGTGTTCATAGTAAGAACCGTCAACCTCCTTAAAATAGCCATCAACAGCAGACTCCATTGTCGTTAAATTGTTTACCACCGAGCCATATTTTCAAGTCTGGAAACAGAAAATAGTCCAAGGAAGCTAAATATGGCGGAAAAGATGCGTGATGAGGCAATTCGAATTTTTATTTATTAACTTTAATCGCCGCAATAGTGGACGTGTGCATTTGAGCATTATCTTGGTAAAACAACACTTTCTTTTTCGCTAAATGCGTTGATGGGTTTTCCTTAATGAAGATAATCACAAAAACAATCCCATACGCATACAAAAAAAAAAAAAATTCTCCCACCCCACTCCACTGCTTTGACTGTTCCTTTGTCTCAGGTGTGAAATGGTGGACCCAATTCCCATTCATGGTTGTAAATCGACGCAAAAATTCTGCTTTATTGTGGTGAAACATCGCCAAACTCTATTGCCCTACTGAAACATCTTCACGATGCTGTTTTTGCTCTATGGAAAGCATGCGCAGCACCCATATTGCGCACAGTTTTCTCATCTTCAAATATCCGGTCAATATGCGATATATAGCATTTTTTGAACTGTCATCATTTCAACTAGCTCTCTCATTTTCAGCAGACTATTATATAATACCGTTTTGTGGATTTTCTTAACCAAGGCTGGCGTGAACACCTCAAGCTCGTACGGCCTCGTTTCAAGTCTGCCACCCACTATTTTACAGTCATAAAGAAAGGAGCAGACTCCCCCATAGTATAATCTAGCTCGGCTTTGGCTGGACAGAGATCTTCCAAATTGAAATATTGAATTACATAACGGTAACCAATTTCTTCCATGTTTACAAATTCACTGAGATCTTTTACTTTTAATGGCTCAAATAAAAATACTAAAAAACGTGGCGTCTTGAAACTTAGAATATATGTTTTATAAGGTTGCCACTTTTCAGCAAAATGATGTTTTTCAAACTACTGGCACCATCTATACGTCAGGTCGGCTAGTTTCGGGACCACTCTCGCATAATACTGCTATAGATAGAAATATGTCCGAGCAAAAAGTGGGCTGTGCCACACCTCTATTAAAAAAGGATTATATCTACAAAATACTGTCACCATCGTCAAAATCTAACAGTAAGTTACTGTCAATCACGAAATATTCATATACTACATACCTGTATATATTAGGTAATTTTTGCATTGACAATTTTCAAATGAAATACAAAGGTGTCATAAAGTGAATGAGCGTATGAATCAAAATCAAAATTGTTTGTAATTACATTTCAGTAGTATGAAACAGTAACAAAATTCAATACAATTTTAATTCGGTTGTCAGAATCATGTAAACGAGTATGTATTTTTGATTTACATTCCAAAACTATTTTTGAATTTAATTTCATTTCGTTGACGGTCTCTGGTTTAAATGGTCAAATCGTCATAAAACGTAATGATCGATCGACATAAAATGTAAGCAGTGCTTTGCTATCAATCACTAAAAACTAGGAAAAGGGGAGTGAGACCGTCCGGGCAACCTAATGATTTAAATGGTCATATCTATTAGAATTTTAAATACGGTAGCCAATATGTGTACTATTGAGATTGAAAGCAAGTTCTACAAAATGTGAATGATACAATAGTCTATGTTGCGGCCAACCGAATGTCATCAAAATTGAAGAGCATGTTATTGTTAATCAGCAAACCGTTAATCAGGAAACTAACATAAAATATAGTTTATGAGAGTAGCTCCACCATTATCACAAAAGGAATAAAAATACCATATCTCTTAAATTATTAAATGCAGTTCATTTCCATTCTCAGAAATAAGTTTATCAAACGCCTGATATGTGGTAAATATGTATAGCAGAGTTCCTTAGCCCCAATATCACATGTTGCATAGCTGCTATCTTATATGTTGTCATCTGTGTCACCCGTTGTCAATATAATTAAGCTTCAAGGAACTTTGTTCTATGAAAGGCGATAAAGCCAAATTTGGTTGGCGTGTCAAATTTGGGTTGTCACATGGATCCACATGACTTATTTTCAAAGAGGACTCTTCCATATTCCAAACAAATTAGTAGATGATTCATGTGAACGCCTTTTTAGAAAGACAAATGAAACTATCATTATATTTTTTTTTTGTTCTCCATTGTTTGACATTTCAAATTATTTGGCTCTATTACGAGAATTAGCCTTCTAAAAAAAATGTGTTTCTTGCGATTAGAAAAACTAATAGCCAACATAGTTGATCTACAGAAGGCACAAGTCGATATACCACAGAACCGGTGCAGAAGCTTAAGTCAGATGAACTGACTTACATATACTTTCACTCGGCATTTTGTACAAAAGTTTCACAAGTTCCCAGAAAGGGAGTGGTAAAAAAACTAGTTTCTTATAATGTACGCTCTGAAGTTCAATAAAAGAAGCAAAAAAAGTTTGCTGAACTTACTACAACTTATTGTCTTCCTCTTATAAATTATAAAGAAACCATTGATTTTCATGAGATCGTTTCGTTCGTAGAAATAAGTTTACTAAAAGCCTGATGCTTGCTAAATTATGTTGAATTTAGCGCAATAGGATTATATGTCCGAACCAAGGAATACAACAAATTCTTTTCATCCCTTGTATGAGATATTGGAGTAATTCTTACATCCAGTAAAGTTCCACGTATTTTATATTTATAATCACTCAACCAAACCTAAGTATAACGACGATTGCGAACGTCAAGGTTTGAGAAGCATTTACTATACTTGTTGATTACTCGACTATTCGAAGTGTCCCTCAGACACATCGAGGTTATGGGCGCTCAAATAATAATAAGTAGCCATCCTCGATCACGCGAACGATAGTCTCCTATACTAACCATCGCAACAGTCACACGGTCACACAAGTCTCGGAATATATGGATTAAATTGGATCATTTTTATGGGAGTTACCAGAAAGATCGCGGTTTTCCTGTTACTATTTTCCTTATTTTACCGAACATTGCAATGTAATGCAATTTACAAAAACCAGTACAGAAAATTTACTTAGGTTTACCTTAACCCAAAGTCCAATCGCATTGCCGTAAGAGTATGCGAAGTGCCACAATAGTTGTGGTGAATTAAAAGGTTCTTGCTAATAAATGTTCCGAATTGAGCTATAAAAAATTATAACAGAAATAGTTATTTTTTTCACACTATACTAAACATTACATTGTAGTGGTGCAACTGAAAAAAAAAAATAAAGTTATTGCAGTATACGATTTACGATTTAATTTGTATGACAGACAGTGGCAATAGCCTCTACAGTATTGTCCGTTTAAGGGTTTCAAAAACGCCGGTCTGGCAAGCCCTAAGCTCTTAACTACTTATCATCCATGGTGTTATTTATTTAGTGAAAGATTTACCATTTACGAATATGGATCGTTTAACAACCGAAGAACGCATAAAAATACTCGTAGTTAAACTTACTGCAAAAGTGGTGACTCAAACATCATTAAACACGACCGATTTTGGCTATGGCGACGTCAATTGGTCACCAATATCATGCGATCTGAATATATTAGACTTTTTTGCGGGGCTACGTCAAAGAAAATGTTTACGCGGATAATCCCCAAACTCACCTCCCAAAAAGTGTGAAAAAGTGGACTAAAACTACCTCGAAAGGATCCACTGCTGCAGCCAATCTAGAGGCGTTCATTTAAATGACAATGTAATTCATAATGGCAAGATCCAAGCTTTATAGCAAAATAATGAAATAAAAGTTTCATCCAAATCATAGCTTTATGTGTGTTTTATTTAGCTTTATTTTTTTTAACCGAAAAATGTACGAGGTGTGTTCAAAAAATAAGGCGGATTTTCAAATTTCGCGGGCTACGTACATTTGAATTTCGATTATTATTTTTTTATGTTGGTTCACCCGTCTCGAAGATATGTTGACGGTTTTATCCATATAGCATGTTTAGTTTGTTTGTGAGAGGCATAAAAAAGACAAGTCTTATGCGTGTTCGTCGATTTCCTGCTACTGAAAAAATGGATCAAAGAAGTTGCATCAAATTTTGTGTAAAAAATGGTATTAAGTGCTCAAAAACACTTGAAATGTTTACAGTGGCATACGGTGAGAGTACCTAAGTCAAAAAAAAAAAAAATATTTACAAGTGGTACAAGCTTTTCACAGGATTGTCTGAATGGAAGAATCCAAGAGAGCCAAGACGAAAAGAAGCACGCCAAGTTCGATCACATGTCAAGGTTTTGCTCACAGTTTTCTTCGATTAACATAGCGTAGTGCATCAGGAGTTCTTACCACAAGGTCGTAATGTAAATAAGGAGCATTACCTTGAAGTTATGCACCGTTTGCGTAAAACAATACGAAACAAACGCCCGGAATTGTGGATAAAAAATGCATGGCTCTTGCATCATGATAATGCACCTGCTCACTCATCTTCGCTTGTGGAAGATTATTTGGCCAAAAACAGCACCGTTATCATGCCTCAGCCACCGTATTCACCAGAGTTGGCCCCCTGCGGCTTTTTCATATTCCCCAGATTGAAGAGACCCATGAAAGGACGGCGTTTTGCGATGATTGAGGATATAAAAACCGAATTGCTGAGAGAGCTCAAACACATACTAAAACGTGCATATCAGAACTGCTTCGAGGATTGGAAATAACCCTGGCATAAGTGTATTATATCTGAGAGGGACTACTTTGAAGGAGATAAAATAGAAATTGATGAATAAGTAAATATTTTTTGAGAAAAATTAAAATTCACCTTTTTTTAACACACCTCGTATAAACCTTTATTTTTACTCTCATAACTAAGTTTATTAACTGCACGATGTATGCCAAATTTTACTGAATTTAGTACTACTGATTGAGAGACACGTACCACAAGGTGTTTGCTTATTTGTTCCATGAACCAATGAAAAGGATTATTGATATTGACTGATTGATACTGATAAACTGTTGCAGGTAAAAGATTGAATTTCGAGAACTCGGCCAATTTGAATGGATGGTACCAGAACAGGCGTGGCAAAGTAGTCCATTTTTCCCATAATTTATTTTAGTAACAGCTTAACGTATGCTAAATTTAACTGATTTTAATTTAACTGAGTAAAAAATGTGAACTAAAGAAGAAATGAATTAAATCCGTTATTTGTATGGAAGGTGCTGTAAAGGGCACTGCTGGTCGATCGTTTTTTTTTTCAAATTTTACAAAGTGTTATAAAACATAACACATATAGATTGATGCGGTTTACAAGTTAGGATCTCCAGTATGAAAATTGAATTTCGCAAAATCGGTTTATTTATATGGCACTTACAATCCCCAACGTTTAAGAATCAATCGACTTAAAAAGTTATAAAATACGAGTACTTTTGGCCAAAACACACATAGTACTTTAAAAACTTCTTTTTAGGTATTGCATTTTCACCTCAGCGCAATATTCGTAAACTGTGTGCACACCAATCATACTTTTTCAACTACTTAATTGTTTCACGTTTCTATCACATTTCTCAAATTTCGCCATGTTGAGCAATAAAATTTATACACTTGAGATCAAGCCAACATAAAGCTTATAAAAAATGTGAATTCAATATCTGTAAAATATGAAAAATGTGCCTGCCACTCTCACTCAAATATTCGTATCAATCCTCTCGTCTCCGCCACCGGTAATGTGTTAAGACTACGAATATCCTGCCACTGACAAATGTTACTTCCAAAATGTTTATTGATGTTTAAATGTGATCCAGTGAATCATGAGAATTTCCCACAAATGCACAAGGCAAATAAAACTGAAATATGAATGAAAAATTTATTGAAATTTTTATTAGCACACGCATGGCAAAAAAGAGAAAGTTAAATCCGGTCCGAATGAATGGATTTGGAAGCAATACTTTTGCATGGGCAACATAAACGTATAGTTGTACAGTTTGCAAAATGATTGACGGTGGAGGAAATATTTAACAAAAGATTTAAGGAATAAAAAAACGTTTGTTTAAATCTTAATGCGAAATAAAAAGATGGTGAAACTATTTCGCATTTTATTTATACTAGCTGCATTATATCGAATGATATTAATACAATTTTCCCAAAACTCGCTTTTCTGTAATATTCAGAAATTGTCACTAAACGTATTCTTCTAGGAAAGTGTAAAAGTCTGCAGTTTACTGCAAATGCCTACAGATTATTGTCTGTTTTATTTGGATTTAAATACTTGAATCATTATGGAAACGCATTTATAGTGTTTTCAAACTGAAATATTTTGATTATTTCTATTTTTGTAATTAAATGCTTATTTCAGGAAATATCCATGATTTCAAAAACTAAATGCTTATCCTAAGAAATGTATCAAATGCAACAGGCGATCAAAAATTGTTCTCGGTTTCACAAGTAGTCACTTAGTTTGGAAGATAAAAACATTTTGAATTTGGAGGATTTCTCAACAATTCCATAGCCTTTTCATTGTCCTAACAAATTATGCTCCTTCCTGCGATTACAGGAGATAAAAGCACTTCCAATTTCCCATATTAGAAATGGAGATTTCTTAATAGTTCGACTGTGATTTTTCAACACTTTTTCTTTAAAATTTCCTACCTCGTAAGTGATTACAATTTCATATCCTTTTTGATCATTCGTGCTCAGTTTAAAGAGTTTCAACTTCCTCATATTAATTTTTGAAGATTACTCAGCAGATTTTTTTTTTTTTTTTTGAGATTAGCCGCTTAAGAAATAATCACCCAACCAAGTTTAGACCCAAATTTAGTCAGTTTCTTAACAGTTTCCTAGTGATTTCCAAAATTTGTTATTTGTCTTTACAAATTGAGTTTTTCTTAGATATTTGATTTAAGAGATAAACACTTTTAGAGTTATTTCGTAGAAATACCCAAGATTTTACAGCCAGATTGAAAGGTTGTAAATGAGCATTCTTTCACCACGCGAGGAACTATTTTATACCCATTTTATGTCAATTTATTAACATTTTAAATGCTATAAAAAATTGGACCAAATTATTATGAGCCTGTTTTTTTAATTCAAACCTTCAGACATATTTTGAGGGAAAATTTAATTTCTGTAAATAATTTCTACCATGGAGTTACCATTAATTTGATTACTTTCTATAAAAACGGATTCTCCATTTAGTGGTTTCAAAACCACCGGTATGGCAAGGTTGTCAGCCGAGAAACATCTGTCATCTTAAAGGTAATTTATTTAGTAAAACGTTAGCCATTTACGAATATGGGTCGTTTAACAACCGAAAAATGAGTAGAAATAGTTAAAACTTACTGCGAAAGTGGTGATACAAACGTAGGCACTTTTCGGGTATTACAGGTGAATATGGTAGTTATAACCGAACTACTGTGCAAGGAATTGACAAGATTATAAAGAAATTTGAAGAGGGTAGAAGCGTCACAGATGTGGTCAGGCCTCTGCATCATCGCAATTGACGCACTGCAAAAAATATCGCTTCTGTTAGTGAAAGTATGGCAAATAATCCGAATTTGTCGATTCCACAGCGTTCCCAGCAATTGGGCCTATCTTACGCCTCTGTATGGATTTGCACCTCTATCCATATAGAGTCCAGCACACGCAACAATTAGAAAGGTGATCATTCACAACGCCTTAGATATGCTGATTGGGTGCTGCAGCAACGGGCTTTCAATGCTGATTTTTCGAACAAAATTTTTTTCAGCGATGAATTCCATTTCTCACTCGGTGATTAGTCGCGGCCTATCACTTGAGCAGTACGGTTGATACCTACCTACCTACCTACAATGTCAAAAATAATTTGCTCTGCTTGTTACAAAAGCATTAATAGAAGCAGTGTGATTGTTTGCAATATTTGCCAAAAAAAATTGCATAAGTTCTGTGCAAATATAGACAATGATGGTGCGATCACTGCCCTTTCTAGCTTTGCCAACATTGTTTACAATTGTGATAATTGTTTAATATCTGCTAGTGATTTGGTGAAGAAAGTTAGCTTGTTGTCTAATCAAATTGATGAAATTAAGTTGATGCTCTCTCAATTCATTCCTGTTAATACTGTAAACAACAATGTTCTCAACCAGTCTCATCGGCGTTCTTCTTTGCATCAAACCGGTTCTGAGTGTGCTCCGCGCTCTATGACTGATACTCTCTCTGCTGTAAAGAGTTTAAATAATATGCCTTTGACTGATGGATCGATTTGTTTTGGTGTTGATGATGTTTCTGCTGCATGTTCTGCTAATAATGGTTCGCTTGCTGCTACTATGAATAACGGCTCGCTTGCTGCTTCTGTGAACATTCCTGATGTGGGTGCTGCTGATGCTGTTGTTGATGTTGTGTTAAATGCAAATAATAATGCGTCATCTTTGCCGAATGACGATGTTTTCGCTGGCGCTGTTGGTGACGTTGCGCTAGCTGCTGGTTCTGCTGCTAACATGAAGTGGACTAATGTAACGAAAAGAAAGCAGAATAAACGACGTGTTGTGGTTGGCATGAATGTCAATACAGAGCTGGATGTTGTCACTCAGATGAAATGGGTACATTTATCATCATTTAAAACAACAATGACTGCTGATCGTTTGATAGCATATGTGGGTAATCATTTAAAAATTGATAAGGATTCTATTGCTTGCTATCCATTAATTAAAAAAGATATGATTGTTGATCATCTAAAATACATTAATTTCAAATTAGGAGTGGCTCCGGAGCTATATGATAATCTGTTTAAATCTGAACTGTGGACTGCTAATATTAAGATTCGTCCTTTTAAGTTTTTTCCAAAGAAGAAGCCTCTATCTCACGAAGCTTAGTAATGCCATTAAATTCTAATAATTCGCCTTTGAAAATTTATTATCATAACGTGTCTGGTATGAGGACAAAATCTATGTTAATTTTTCCATTTACATCTCAATGTGATTATGATGTCTATGTATTTGTTGAAACTTGGCTTAATTCGGATTTTTTTAATGAAGAATTTTTTGATACAAAAAAATTTAATGTCTTTCGTAAAGATAGAGATTGTGTTTTAAGTGGCTGCTTGAGAGGTGGTGGTGTGTTAATTGCTGTGAATAGTGCCTTCGTTTCGAAACAATTTGAATTAAGTGATGGCAACTTATTATTGGATCAACTTTGTGTTGAAATTCAATCTATTCAAGGAAATTTTTTTATTTGTGCCTCTTATATTCCGCCAAATAGTTTGGATAGTTTGTATCAGGCTCACTCAAATAACATTTTGCATATTTCAGACAATTTAAATAGTAATGATAAAATGTGTATCTTAGGTGATTTTAATCTAAATAATATTGTTTGGAATGAAGTTCATAACATTGATAAATTTCTTCCATGTAATGTTAATAAGTCGTTTGAAATTGAATTTATTGATGCATTACTTAGTATTGGTCTGCAACAAATTAATAAAGTGTTTAATAAATTAAGGCGTTTGCTAGACTTAGTTTTTGTTAGCAATGACATGTTGTTTTCGGTAGTTAAATGCAATTTTCCTGTTTCTCCTGAAACGGTTCATCATTCTGCAATTTGTATTAATTTACAATTTTATAATTTTTCGAAGTCTCACATTCCTATATTAGCTAATGATTATGACTATAATTCCTGTAACTTTGATTCTTTAAATGAACTACTTTTAGATATCAATTGGCCCGATATTTTAGATAGTAATGTTGTCGCTATTTGTTATGATGAATTTTTAAAAATGACAAATTTTATAGTCGAGCATAATATATCTCATATTAAGCCAAAGGTTTATAAATTACCTTGGTACACCAAAGGATTGAAAAAATTAAAAAACTTAAGGAATAAATTTTATAGTAAATTTATGATTTCTAATTCCCCGATTGATGAAAAATATTATATTCATTATATGCGTGAATTTAATTGTTTAAATAAATTTTTGTATAATCAGTATATACTATCGTTTAATGAGTCTTTAAAGGATAATCCAAGACGGTTTTTTTCGTATATAAAGTCAAAAAAAAAAACAATTCTTCCATCCCTAAAGGTCTAAAGCATAATAATATTGTTTCAAATTCGGCAGAAGAATCAGTAAACTTATTTAAGAATTTCTTTGAATCAAGTTTTACAAAAGATAACACTGTAAATAATTTTAGTTACTTTGACAATATTGTGCCTTGTGTTGATATTGGGTCTATTGACGTTTCTGATGAGGACATTCTGTCTGCCATTCTTAAGCTCAAAAATTCTTTTAAATCTGATCTGCATGGAATCTCTTCTTTTCTTCTTAAAAAATGCTCAAAAGCTTTTTTAGTTCCTTTAAAAATTTTGTTTCAAAAATCACTTGATTCTGGATATTTTATTCATAAATGGAAAACTGCAACAGTCTTTCCAGTTTTTAAGTCGGGAGATAGAACCTTAGTTACTAATTACAGGCCTATTTCTAAGTTGCCTAACATTGCTAAAGTTTTTGAGCATATTATGCGTGAAAAATTATATTTTTTAATAAAGAGGCATATTAACCCTAATCAGCACGGGTTTTTTTCTGGTCGTTCCACAACTACTAATTTAGCTATTTTTAGTAATTTCTGTTTAAATGAATTTGAAAGTGGTGTTCAAGTAGACACGATATACACGGACTTTTCTAAAGCTTTTGACAGAGTTCGCCATGATATTCTCTTATTTAAGCTTCATAAATTCGGTTTCCACTCCAATGTCTTAAACTGGTTGAAATCGTATTTGGGTAATCGGGTATGTACTGTTTGTATTGATGGTTATTATTCTAGTGCTTATTTTCCTACCTCTGGTGTTCCACAAGGTAGTATTCTTGGGCCTTTATTGTTCAATATTTTTGTTAATGATATTGGTATGTGTTTTAAAAATTCGAAATATCTTATGTATGCAGATGATCTAAAGATTTTTAAATCAATCTACACGTTGAATGATGTTACGTTGTTGCAGGAAGATTTAGATAGGATTGCTATTTGGTCGAAAGCTAATGATTTACCATTCAATACTAATAAATGTTTTAAACTGACATTCCATCGCTGTAGAAATACAATTAATTCATTATATCATATTTATCATGAAATCTTGGAAGAAATTTTTGAATTTTCTGATTTGGGGGTAGTTTTTGACTTCAAATTTACATTCAAAAATCACCTAGATTACATTATACCAAAAGCTTATGCAATGTTTTATTTTATTCGTAGAAATATGTATAAATTCTCTGATCCTTATACAAAAAAAGTTTTGTTCTCTGCTTTTGTACGTTCTAAACTCGAGTATGCATCGGTTATTTGGAATCCTGTTGCATCAATTCATTCTATGCGGATTGAAAAAGTACAGAAAGTGTTTTTAAGATATGCCTTGTCGTCACTTAACCTTACTTCTCCTTTACCGTCCTATGAAAGGCGCTGTGCATTCATTTCGTTGCAAACTTTGGAGGCCAGAAGGAACATAGCGTCTGTTATGTTTCTTCATGCCGTTGTTTCGGGATATATTGATTGTTCAAATCTACTTGCACTCATACGCTTTAATGCTCCATCTCGCTCTCTCCGTCATATGTGTACTTTTAATATTCTTATGCATTCGTCTAATTATATTTGCAATGAGCCCATTAACAGGTCAATGATTTTGTTTAATAGATTCTGCAACAACATTGACCTTTGCCTGCCTCATAATGTCTTTAGGCAATTAGTATGTAATTTATTAAATTAGTTAAGTTATTTACTTTATTTTTGTTAATTAGTTATATAAGATATTTGCTGGTCTGTAAGGATATAATCCATAGACTAAAATAAACAAATGAAATGAAATGATTACGTCAACAAGCAAAATTGTTCGCATTGTCGAAGAACCCAGAAGTGATTGTGGAAAAGTCATTGCATCCGAAAAAAGTGACTGTTTGGTGCGCGTTATGGTCTGGAGGTGTCAATGGGGCCGTATTTTGTCAAAAATGACGCTGAAGATTTTTGGTCTGCAATTGAACATTATGAACTGGACGATATGTGGTTTCAGCAAGACAGTACCACGATACTCATTTTCCCATTAAAAACAGGTCGGACCATTATATAAGTTAAGATAAATGATAAATGATTGCCACTTATGTGACAATGCCTTTCGCTAGCTTTGGAATAGTGAACATTTTCAAAGTTTTTCTGACAGTAAAACAATTTATTGATTAACTGAATACTGTATGCGACGACAGCTGGTAGATACTGGAAAGGGCCACATCAGCTCGTAAACTTCTTGAAGGGCAAGTATACCAATAGGTTTTTGGAGAATGGTGGAACAAAACCAAAAATCCTTGTAGAAAAAATTAAAAGGAAAGCATTTAAATACAAATATAATTTCACTTTTTATCACAGTATTTTTACAAAATCTCTGTACAAATGTTTTGTTACAATTACCGTCCACATTAAACAAATTTGTTATGCAAATTTACTTCTAATTAAGAACATCTTATTTCAAACTTTGAATTTGATAAAGTATCTTCATCGACCGATTTTGACCTTATTGCACGAGAAGTTTCCAGAAAGCGTAATTTCACATTTTGTTGGTGACAAGTGGCCACCAAGATCATGCGGTTCGACGCGAATATACTTTTTTGTAGGGCTACAACAAAGGCCGTTTTTACGCGGATAATCCTCAAACGTTGGAGTATTTGAAAACCAACATTCAGTTGGTTATCGCTGAGATACCGGCCGAAATGTGAGAACAAGTGGTCGAAAACTACCTCAAGAGGATCCACTGCTGCAACCAATCCAGAAGCGGCCATTTAAATCACATTGTATTTCGTACGTAATTCAAGGACTAGGCATTATAATAATATAAAAGTTTCATTGAAATCGTAGGTTTAAGTTTTCAAATTTCGCGGGCTACGTACATTCGACATTCGATTATTATTTGTTTGTGTTGGTACACTCTCGGTCTCGAAGATATGTTGACGGTTTTATCCATACAGCATGTTTAGTTTGTTTGTAAGAGGCATAAATAAGACAAGTGTTTTGCGTGTTCAGCGATTTTCTGCTATCGAAAAAATAGATCAAAGAAGTTGCATCACATTTTGTGTAAAAAATGGAATTAAGCGCTCAAAAACACTTGAAATGTTGGCAGTGGCATATGGTGAGATTAACCTGTGTCAAAAAAATGTTTATAAGTGATACAAGCTTTTCACGGACGACCCAGCACATCAACAACCGATGAAAATGTTGAGAAAGTGAAGAAAATTGTTATGAAGAATCACAATTAGGAAAGTTGCTGAGGATGTCGGCATATCGGATGGCCGATATTGCCATGCAATCTTTTCGGAAATTTTGGGCATGAGGCGTGGGGCAGCGAAGTTCGTTCCAAAATTGCTGAATTTTTACCAAAAACAACGTTGAATGAGCATTGCTCAGGAATTGTTGAATGACGTCAACGATGATCCAGATTTGCTTAAAAAGGTCATAACTGGTGATGAATGGAAGAGTCCAAGGGAGCCAAGACCAAAAAAAGCACGCCAAGTTCGATCAAATATTAAATGTCAAGGTGCATCAGGAGTTATTACCACAACGACGTATGGTAAATACGTCATCTTTGCTTATGGGAGATTATTTGGCCAAAAACAACACCGTTATCATGCCTCCGCCACCGTATTCACCAGATTTACCCCCTGTGAAATTTTCCTGTTCCCCGTGAAAGAACGGCGTTTTGCGACGATTGTGGAGATAAAAATCGAATCGTCGACGCATAAGACTTGTCTTTTTTATGCCTCTCACAAACAAACCAAACATGCTGTATGGATAAAACCGTCAACATATCTTCGAGACGAGTGTACCAATGTACGTAGCCCGCGAAATTTGAAATTTCGTCTTATTTAATTTACTAATTTATTTAGTTTAAATTTACTATTGAAACCGAAAATTAAATCAGATTCAGAAATCAGAAAATTTCTGTCGAGTGAACTAACTTACGTATATCCTTCCCATAAGTCTTTTTGCGTTGGTACAAAAATATGGGAGGTATCAGAATCTTATCAAGAAATACTAGAAACTAAAACGCAATAAAAAATGAAAAATAATAACTTTATGAAATTTTCACGTTTAGAAATTAGTTGTGCTATTTTAAGGGACATGACAATGATGCCCTGTTTTCGCCATTCGCCCAACTAAGTTTAATAGACGCTTGTGAAGTAATATTGAATTTAATGTAATCAAATGAAATGAAATATATGAACCTATTAATTATGGTTTCAATTAGATAATTGTTGTGGCAGTTACCAGAAGAACCGTGAATATTCAAGCAATTTTATTAAAATGTTATTAAGCATTATATTGCAATACAATTGAGAAATTTTTGAATAAGTTCAGACTACGACTTAAGGACTACAGCGGATATATTAAATTTCGATAAATTGGTAAATCAGTTTTTATGGGAGATATAAAAGGGATGCGGCATTGTCGTCTCTTATATTTCTCAGAACTTAGTTCATCGAACTCATGAATATTTGTCAGAATGCAGTACAATTGCTTAAATGATATGAAGCTAAGATATATATATATATATAAATATATACACATATATATAGGATATAATAAGATAATATATATATATATAAGATATTTGGATTAAATCGATCGTTTGTGTAGGAGGTGACAGATTAGGAGCGAATGCCTGATCAGTGCTTATCTTAGTAACATTAAGTAAAATTATAGCCTTCTAATGGCTTGGAAACGCCCTTTGTTTTCATTCTGAGACCCTACATTTGCAAGTTGTCAAAGTTTACCAACTAAATAAAAGTACCTAAGACTAAAACAGAGATATGAACTTAAGAATACATGGATTAAATTGGTCATGAAAGATACTCCAAATGAAATTCAAAAATGCCATCGCATAGAATGTTTCATAAACTAATTTTCCATAAACCAATCAACGAATAAAATTTTAATCTCTAGTTCAATTTTGAGAACCTGTCACATCTTATATATAATATAAGATACAGTAAAAAGAAATTAGTCAATTTGTGTGGGAGGTGCCAGAATGGGCGGGTGGACATAGTCCATTTGCAATCCTCGGTTATAATCGGGAAAACTGCCTGGCTGTGCTAAGCTTTAAGGAGTTTCATAAAGGTTTACTAAAGTTATAGTGCCTACCATACAGGCAGACAGCCGCTCAATCAGTTTAAGAAGCCATGAAACACATTTTTTGTTTTTGGGAATTATAACAGAAATATTTTACTACTGATAACTAAGAACATGTACGAGTCGTATAGCCGAATTGTAATTACGCCTTACCCTCTAGCTTACTTCGGAACTGTAAAAAAATAACAGAGAGCTTATTTAGTGAATGATTTGTCATCATTTTAACACTAGGCCGTCATTTTGCCATAAGAACATTTATGAAAGTCCCCAGATGGTACATTTTAAATGAAAATCATACATTATGCAATCATATTAAATAGTGAATTTACACAAATATAGTCACAAAATGTACGATATTTGTTTGAAATACTCTTCTGAAATGCACTATTTTAGGACAATTTTGCTGTCATTCCCCTACTACAGTTTTTTCTTATTAAGCGACAGGGCAAGCTGTGAATATTTTCAGCTGTTTTGTAAACATCCCACATCCCACTAGTTACATCTCTAAACAATTTACTGTTTAATCAAAACAAAAAAAAAAATAGTTTATAATTTCTATGCGGAAATCTTTAGTACGTGCATTAATTCTGAGCGATATGTGTTACAAATTGCACAATTCTCCAGCCCCTTCTGTTTTCCCGGTAACACTTTTTCACCAACACTACAAAATATTACATAAAAATTCATCCCACACAGCTCTCTCTACCTGGTCGCTATACATTTTAATATCTTATCATTCCTTTCTGACGCCCTTTTATGTAATTACTCATTATAAGTTCTTTAAATTCATAACCTTAAAGAGACATTTTACATAATTTGCTGGCATTATACACACATTAATGATACAGGGAATAAATATGCACTTAAATCCTTGAAAACACAAACAGGACGACTTGGCAAGGACAGGACAGCATAAATTATGCATAAGACAACAATTTGAAACAACAATCGTGGGAGCATTTTTTTACTACTTCAGAGGGCAAAGTTGAAAAACAATAGTAGAAGAACCTTGAAGTACAATATGATGAAGGTTTTAAAAGAATACGGAAATAAATTATAGTGCAAACATAATTACATCTTATTATCATACAACAAATTATGGTAGTAAAGGGTCATTAGGCATTTTCATTTAATTGAGTTCAGTGAATAATTTCATATATTCAAAAGAAACTTACAGTTATTACATAATTTATTAATGCTAAATGATCCAACATACTCGTATAGGTATATCCAATAGCAGTGAAGCTCTGACTAGATATTACTCACATAACGGTGGTGGAGAGTGGAGTTGTGTACGGTTATAACAAACTCCTAGAAATGGATCAATCGTTATAAGAAAAGCTCATTATATGCGAGGTAGAAATTGCTACCATGGCGTCTTTCACTTCATACACAAATTGTTTTTCCAAAACCGCCAAAATAAAGATCATTAAAATGAGAGTCACATTGTGAAAATAAAACAATTTTAACCTCCACTGGGAGCTGCCAAATGAGAACATCAACAAGTTAAAAAATACTATAAAAAGTACTAGCACTAAAATGCGATCAAATCTTGGACATGAAACAAATTGTCGCATTTCATCGCAAAATTTTGGCAATTTATTTGTTCTGGCGATTTTTTTCCAGTCATATAAACGGATATGTTTTTTTTTTAATTTTTTGTTATTGTGGTAACTGTACCTTCCATCCCCGATTTATAAACACTTTCGCCACCAAGTGAAAGATAGGGTGGTAAGATGGTAGCAATTTCTACCTAGAATATAACGAACTTCTCTTAAAACAACCTAAAATAACCAATACTCAGAACGTTTTTCAAATTCTTACAAACTCAAAAGCTCGTGATTGGACGCATATTTTATGTGGTAGTTTATGCAGCTTTCCCATGTTTTCCTACTTTAACTTTGCCGTTGAATTTTTTGTTACGAGTAGTATTTGGCAAACAGCTCCTTAGACGTGACAGACTTTCGACTTTGGTTACTTTCTATTTTACGTAGCCCTAAAGGAAAGAAAACATAATATAAACCTTAATAATAGACTCATAACATAGACGGCCAATTCTTGAATCCAAAGCAAAAATTTATTTGTTCAATGACAGCTTTTGGATCTTTTTCGGTTGTTTTTATACCCAAATGCATCAAATTATTAACTTAGCTAGTTATAGGCCACATTGCTCTTAGAAAACAATGTGTGATTTAAATTCGACTAAAAAAGCAAGTGTGGGATATTACTACAGCATTCTCAAGCTTTAAAATGGGATTAGCAAAACTGGATTCAGTACTAAACAAGAAAAAAATCGATTTGTCTGAACAACGAACAAAAATTCTACTACTTTAGGATGCTGCTTGAAAGTTAATAACTATAATGATGACCATAACTTTGAACCGGTTGATAAATTCATCGATCCCGGCTACTAATGATGTCAACCTGAAGATTAGAAGACGACCATATCTTGCAATAAGATTTTATTATGGGTACTTAGCAATTGATTTGATGACAAAACCGTCTCTCGCCGAACAAATAAACATTCAACTATTTACATGTACAACACCAACCCTAACTGCCTTGCTGTGCCAGAAGTGGATGAATACGCATCGTTAACGGAAACCATCACCATTGTATGTATGGACTGCATGGTAGAGCGCATCGAAACATAGTAATCGCGTTAGCTGGAGCTTGTTAGGCGGATAGACTTAAACGCTCCAGCAGAAATATTTTTTCGACAATGAACTCTATGGGCGGTGCAAAAGAGGGTGACCAAAAATCCTTTGGGGGAATCGGGCTCTTGAAACTCTGAAAAAAAAAATTTGTTGTGACAAATTGTATGTATGACGCACAGAGGACCGAAATTCTTTAAATTATTATTTTCTACAAGTCGCCAGTTAAGTAAGTAAGTAGATATTGTACTCACATCGAACTATTTAATGACAAAGCCCTTTCTCGGTGAACAAAAATCTAATTTGATCATGGGTTGTAATGATACAAGCAAGAGAAAAATATTCCGAAAGTATATGAACCTATGAGCCATGAGCTGTATGAACTGTATAACGATTTCGATATGACCAATACCTTTAAAATAAATCCATTGTGTCGGCTAAATAAGTTGTGCTAATGGACCATACCGATCTAACAAAAAAAAAGTCTACGGCCGTGAGCTCAATAGGTGGCATAGAAAAGGTCGACAAAAACTAAATTGAATAGACCACGCTTCTGAAGTTATGGTATGACAAACACATGGTACCTACCTGCTTACGACGCACAATCTGTAATTGCGTACATATGTTCTACACAGAATAATCGGCTTTCATCACCTGCCTAGTTGTTTTAATACATTCGCTCCTTCTTTTCCTCCAATGTTGTCTATATCTTCCTTTACTTCAATTACTAATTGAAAGTGTACCAGGTTGGCAATTCAATTAATGGCTGCACTCAGTCTCAAGCATTAAAATGAAAAATTTTCAATTTTCGCTTCTCAGATTCCGTCCTCCAAAAAGGCTAAGGTAACAAATGCGATTTAGTACAGATTCTCGTTCAGCAAATTCGTTCTTGAGCATACTTTAATTGTCAATAGCTCTCGAAAATTTAAATTTTTACACCAATTTGTATGTAACTTCATGAAGGTTTAAGTTAGAAAAATTTCTACCTAATGATTTGGAGAAAATAAATTAATGGTACTACGAAATGACAAACCTAATTTTAGTTAACAATGAATGTCTCATAATTTTCTCTATTGGTATAAATTCTATGAAAAAAATACCGGGAATCGAGCCCGCATAAGGGGATTATTATAATTCTTTGCTGACTTGGCACAACTGTCTTCTATGCTAACGCGGAGTTTGAGTGCCGTCCGCCTCTTTATTTGTTTGCGGTGCTCGACATTGTTAGCTAATCTCAAAAGTGTTTTGCGATTTCTACAATAGATGAAAATATCGAACAAAGAATTTGCCTCAAATTGTGTATCAATTCGTTTACGGAATCGACTTAATCAATAAAACTTGTACATGAGTATTACAGAGCATTCAAAAACGGTCGAGCTGGAGCATTCAAAAACGGTCGAGTGAAGGATTTGCCTCGGTCTAGTCGGTCATCAACCACGTCTTCAACTGAAGTAAATCGATGAACAGAAAGAAATGGTGACCGAAAATTGCCACTTAATTTACGTCATTTTGCAAAATAGTTTGGTAATGAAATGCCTTGCCGAATTGCTATTTCCAAAAGACCAGAGTTTCCTTTAAAAACTTAAACGCGGAATGGTAATTCCTTATTGACTTTTTCTTTGATTACCGCGATGTTGTGCACTCGGGATTCCTGCTATAAGATAGAACGGTAAATAACGGATATTATATGGTCATTGAGCGCCATTTGAGAGAACAAATTTGCCGAAAGAGGCCAGAAGAAAACCCACTTATTTTGCACCACGATGATTATGAGCATTCTCATCATTATGAACAATGAATTAGAAAAGAAATCCAGTATTTTTGCTTGACATTAGAGGTTTCATTTAGTGTGATTAGAATTATCCGATTTAGGTCACGTTAGCTTCATTTTGTTCGATAACTTATTGTAATTTTGAAGATAATTCCGTTACACTCGCCTCATGGAAACTGTCGTCCCTATTGACAATCGAAGTTCTCACATTTGCAGACTCCTGACTTGTGTTTTTGCCTTTGTCCAAATAAAAAACTGTAGAATATAGCACATTTTCCCTTTGCTGGTGCCCATCTTTACGCCTGCTCAAACAATACTGAGTTAAGCAATCACAAAACTGCGTACGTAATTTTTTAACTACAAAACCTTATCTTTATAACGCCATCTGGTGTAACTCGCTAGGTACGGAATTCCTGTGGGAAATGTGCAAAAGTATAAGCTGGAGTACTTATTATTGAATATATGCATCGTCTTGCTTACATTAATTTAATACGTAATACATGGCTTACAAATTTTATAATTGAACTTCAATGTAATTTAAATAATGGAATTGCCGAATTAATTTTCCATTTAAAAACTTAACAATAATGTCTACAATCAGTATTTTTCTCCGACAAAAATGGAGTTTTATCAATAAGAAAATTTAAATTTCTGCATCAACTTTTATGTTACTTCACGGAGATCTAAATTAAATAAATTTCTGTCGAATGATTCAAGGAAACTAGCTCAACGTCGTCTGGTGTTTAAAACAAAATGACAAACTTAATTTAAATTAACAAAGGATCCGTCATCCGTTCTCTTATTGCACCAGTGTCTACGATTCTAAATGGAAGTCAACAAAGAAACACAAAAATATTTAATTGCTTTTTCTGTGGATAATTGACTTTGCTTAATCAATCCTTTCTGCATAAACTCAAACTGAAAAATATTTGAATTTACTCAACACTCTGGGTAACCTTTCTTAATGATGTTTTAGTTTATTTTAGCTATTTTCGTTTCCTGTCTGTTTCTATGTGTGTGTGTATGCGTAGCAGCACTTAAAACTTTAGCCAAATTCAAGCAAAACAAATAGCATCTGGCCAGTTTCGTTGCTCTTGCTGTTTTTGGCAGTATTTTCGTCTAACGTCTAAAGTTTCTCTTCAGAAAATAAAATGTGAAACATCCTTTATAGCAGCAACAGGACAGAGTTTTATGACTATCATTCTGCTTTCCTATACCCAAAAGGAAGTTTTTTTTTTGTGCCAGAGAAAAAAGGGTACAAGGGAAAAATCTTGATAACATTGCAATAAAGCGAGACTATACAAAATTGAATAGAAACAAAATCCCATTTCACACACTCACCCCTAGCAACCCTTCAATTTTGCTGCCCCCAAGAAAGAGCATCCTTGATGCAATTTAGCTGCAACTGAAATCTTAGGACTGAAGAATTTTCATGCTATACGAGTAGTTGAATATGTTTTCAACGTTTCAAGTAAAGTCTATTGGATCCCCATAGCATTCCTGTGGGATGTGTTTTACTTAAAAGCTCTGAAAGTCATTTTGCATTAAGAAAATAGAACAGATGTTGTTGCACTACTTAAGTGTAATGGGGAAATGTGAATACGGAGTTAATTTCTAAGTGCCAGTAAAAATACAAGTCACATTTAGTAGTTAACATTTTAGGTTGCAATCAGAATAGCCAAAGCAGTGCCAAATAACAGAATTAAATCTAAAGGGTTGTAGGATAACTTCCAAGTACCAGGGCGCGTAAATACTTTTGTAGGACAAATATTTCTTATAATGCAAACAAACATTTTGGTATTATAAGATCAACCACAAAGAAAAATAAAAATATAAGGGTATTATCAAGACATTCATATAGCAGATAAGATTGCGAATGTTTAAATAAGTGAAATTTCGGAGAAATTTATGTAACACCAACAATTTGAATGCGGAATAAAAAAAGGGAAACTGAAAAGTTGAAGATTTTTAGTAAATAAACTTTGTAAAAATGTTGATATCTTAATATAATGTCTGAGATATAACGTGGCCGTACAAGCATTGTAATCACTATTCGTAATCATCATTCGTACCTGATATCTTCTTAAGAAATGTTGAAAAAAATGCACTTGTTCATTTTTAAGAAGGTATGGTTCAAAGCCATCATTTCAGTTTAAGCAAGAAGAATTTCCAAGTCGCCGCAGTTATTTACTGTTGTTTATTGTACCCCTTTCAGTTACAACTGTGAAGCCAGAGAACTAATGAAGTTGTGTAAATCGAGCTAAATAGATGCGAAGAAACCACAAAGCTGCGAGATCTTATGGCGTGTCGGCAAAACTGTTTAATACCGGTGGCGATGAGTTAAGAACCAACATGCATCAGACCTTACACACTATTTACGTTAATGAATGCATGTCCGATGATAGGAATCTGAATGCATTATGCCCTGTGTTCAAAAAAGTTGTTCCAATTTTGTGCGCCGGCTATGGCGGTATCAGACATTTACGCATGGCTTAAAGATCCAATCGAGTGTGTTACGTTGAACAATAAAAAATATTCTATCTGGTAGCTAGCAAACATGTGGATAACCTAATATTCACACTCCGTCATCTCAGGAAAAGAAGATGTTTCTGTAGACACCCCTAGCATTGAGAAGACGCCAGCGAAAATGTGTCTGGTGGTAGACGAAATCAAAATCAACTTTTTTTTCTGACGAGCAAAGCCTTTACTCGTTTTGGAAACTAAAAGACTATATATTTGGAGTGGTAGATAATTTCATAGCCGTTCCTAAAACTAATTACATCGGTCTTAAAATTATGAGAAATTTTTGCCTAAACGGAATGTAACTATGGGCTTAATGACAAAAACGACGAAAAAATATCCAACGGGTCACTTGTCCTGCAGTACAGAGCAAAATTTTGACATATGTCTTGAGCAAGTGAATAAATTGACTGGGAAATGTTGCTCCAGTAGGAAAAGTTTTCGACAACGAAATCGATTGGCAGCGCAGAAGAGAGCAACACAAACTCCTTTGAAAGGGCTAAGTGTGTGAGGCATTATCAAATCTTGGTATGAAGACTTTGAGAAAGAGCGCTAAAGGCCGAATTCATTGCAATTGGAATTATACTTTTGGCAAAGCGTTCCGAATAAACTTTTATTTTATACCCATCATTCTTATACATTGTGTGAGCGACCACCGGAAACCATTGAACGGACAATTTTGCGCGACTATAGTATCGTATCTGATGGTACAAAATCTGAGATTATTTTCGGTTTTACCGAAAAGAATTCAATAAATTTAGAAAGTAATTATGTAGTATAGGTTAGGTCAGCGTGGCAGTCTGAATAGACTGACTCACTTAGACTGTATAGTTTATTGTAATACCATGAAAACTAGAGATATGGATGTCCCTAACTTTCCCCTAAAGAAACAAGAGCGCAGTGTAGATCCCCCGCCCATTCGCCAGGGCGGGGCAATTGCAGAGAAGGTGTTTTATGGAGTCCTCCTCTTTATCCCTACAGCTCCTGCAGAAGTCACTGGTCGCAACCTTCAATCTCACTGCATGTCTTTCAATCAGACAACATCCCATCATGACGGATACAAGCAAAGAGACGTCTGGTCTTGATAGCGACAGCAGTGTGTGTGAACGCTTCAGATCTAGGCGAGGCCACATCTGTCCGGATTGATTACAGCCTCGGACAGACGCCCACCTACCATTTTCTGTCAAATGTGTTCTATCCATCTATCTGTAGGAGCTTGCAAGTGGCTAGAGGCATGCATGAGTCTGTAAGGTTATCCCTAGGCATATTCTTGTTCCCAGGCATGTCTCTGTAGTCCGGCACCTACATTAAGTGAATGTTGAAATGCTGAAACATATCGTTAAGAGATCTGTGGCATTTCAGGGCTGATGTTGATTTGTATCTGTATCTGTCGAACCGTGGTTCAGCTAGGGTGTAGTCACACACTGTGAATATAACCAGTGTTTGATCACTGTGACAGCTCCCTTAGTCTTACTGCCGTAGCCGCGGCAGTCTGCATACTAATTATGTCCAGGGGTAGTAAATGCAAAATTACACTTAGTGCATCGCATAGGATGGTGCGGAGCGCACCAGTGATGCACAGAGCAGCCATCATTTGAACCTAGTCCAGTATCCTTCAGTATGTGAACTTCTCAAGAGTCTTCCACCAGACGATGACTCCATACAACATTATCGGTCTTGCTACTGCAGTGTACAAGCAGTGAACAATGCGAGGCATTAATCCTCGTATACTCGTATAGCGTGAACTTTGAAATTCGGCTTCTTGTTCAATAACACACCAACTTATTTTGCACAGTCCGCGAAACGAATTTCAGTACCCCCCAGGGAGATAGGATCCACAGGTGTAATCTTGTACCTCCTGGTGAACAGAACCATTTCGGTCTTGTTTGGATTTACTCCGAGTCCGTTTTCCCCCGCCCATTTCGTTACAGTGAAAAGGGCTCTTTGTCGGTGGACTTACGCTTGCAGTGAGCATGTTGTCTATCCGACAGTAGCTTCCGGTTTATGCTCGCCCGATGTAGGGCTACCACATGAGTTAACGCAAATGTACCTCATAGCCAGAATTTCCATTTGCCAATAGCTGCTGAATCGCAGAGGAATTATGTTTCATTAGGGCAAAATCACGCCGCACACATCTGTTCCTGTCTATAGCGAAAAAAGACGTCTCAAAAAATGGTTGTGAAAATCGCCTGACCTTGTTTTTTGCCAATATGGATGAGGGTTTTTTTTTATAGCTCTAAATTCCCCAAAAAATGATTTTCTTTGGTTTATCAGTTAATACTTCGCGCAATTTTCGTTTTCATGAAGATATCGTAGAATTTTATCTCTACACTAAAACCTTCTACAATCATCTTGATCGTGATTTAAATTTTAGTAATCATATTAATTACATCATCTCCCGCATATCGGTTTTGTTAAGGGGAGTTTGTACGAGTATCTTTCCCATATATATTCGAAAGCGCATTGCACATGCGATACTAATGCCTCTCATTATATATGGAATTGAACTTTATTCTGGCACAGCGCTCACATACTTTGATAGAATTAAGCGCTGTTTTAAAAGAGTCGATACACGAATCACATGATGTGATCATGAGAGTGCTAATGTTTTTTACAAAGTTAAGTTTCAATCACCAATTTACCCTAATTTTAGTTCAATGATTATGCAAAAATCGGTTAGAGTTCGCGTGTGTAGACGCTGGAATTCTATTATACCATATAATGAGAGAAATTTTTCAATGAAATTAAATCGATTGTTCTATCGTTCATACAAAATAATTAAACTCAAGATGAAGTTTGCCGATAGAGGTTTGCTTCGACTACTATTATTGGGGACTGCTTTTACATTCTTGCAATTGCTATTGCTAAATAGATTTTTATCATCAATATTAACATTGCCATGTTTTAAACTTAATACTATGTCATCAATATTGGCCTATGAAGGGCTTAAAGATTATGTACAAATAAAATAAAATTGAATTAAAATTATCTGTTCAAATAATGGGGCGGTGGCTCAAATTAGTTGAAAACGGTAGAGAAATGATGAACAGAAGGATCATACATATAGTGTTATTAACTAAGTGCAAAACCGTAAAAAAAAAGCTTTACAATTACATAGGAATCAAACGCCTTTGATTTGCTTAATGCAATAATTACTTCTTTCTTGCAAAACAATTTGAATTTTGCCTACATAACTTTATTTCATTAAAGTAAGCTGGTTAATATACGATTCCGCTGGTCATGCAGCGTAATATCGTCACATAAATTCACTCTCTGAACAATTTGTTTTTTTATTAGTGCTACAATAATTCCACTTTCTGTTTAAAATGAAACAAATTGTTCAAATTTTTAGTTTATTTTAACATATTTTCTTTATTATTTCGTTGTTTTACTTCACATTCTTAACTATTCAAATTGATAAAACAAAACAGTAACAGCAAAATAACAAAAAATAACTAAATAACAATAAATGAAGCGATGCCTGAATGTAAGAGCAAAAAAATAAAACAATTTAATTGAGTAAATTCCGCAAATTATATGAAAAAGTATAATGAATTTCGATAGAAAATGTAGCTCACATTATTGCACTTGTAAAATTCAAACGTCAGAACTTCATCAGACAACGCAGCTTTTGTGTTAAGACCACCTCTATTGATAGTGTCTTTCACAAATTGGTATTTAATCTGCAATGACTCGAGTCCAGAACCTACTATTGTGCTTGCAATGAAAGCAGGCACGTCTAGCGTTTTACACACCTTGTAAGAAACTATAATTCACAACACCTTTGCTGAAATGTTTAGAACTCTTCTGTTTCACACACCTGCCCTTAGCTTTAATATTGTTTAGTGGCTGCAACAAATGTTTTCGTAAGTGCTTGATTTTTGTTTCCTTTTTGATTCCAACTTCCCTACACAGGAATAAGTAATATTCCTTTAACAGATATTTGCAAACAAATAACAAAAGATGGTAAAACATGTTGCCTGGTACACAAACGGTGGGAATGGTCGAATGTTTCTGCACCTTAAGTTCAACTGAGGTGTTCCATAATAGCCGTTGAATATTAGGACGAGACTCAAAAATTATTTAAATGAAAATGAGTACATCTGTATGAAAAATATAGTGGCTTGAATAGTGATTATCGTTACCGTGATAATGGCATTATATAGAAGAATGAATCCATCGTTATCGAAGCGATTAGAGATCATTCCTCCAAGTGAAAAAAGGTGCCCTTAAGAAACAAGTGTTTAGTAACTTCATAGAGAGTTCTCTGATGAAAATCATTGCTTCCAACAAGTAGTAGTATTTTTGGCGAAAGTTCGAACGACATCCGATTTAAAGTTTTGCTTCAGAACACAGATCTTGTATCGACATTTTGTTTAGGTTCACTGAATTATAAAAAAATGTTTCTGTCGAAACTTAATAGGTTTGTGTAATACTATAAATTGCACATTAAGGCAAAGACATGAAATTTGTAATGCTTAATGCATAATCACTGAAAAATGTTTATTACTTCACTTACATAGATAACGAATAGAATAGAAATTCATACTTGTAAGAAGATTAGCTTTTCAGAAATAAAAAAATCGGACAATCTTAATTACCATACAAAAGAATGTGTAAATCCGTATATTATGGTCCATCCAGAGGTTCCAATTTTTGTTAAAGCATTCAGGTATTTCGAGCGAGCTTTGGCGAATAACTCTCTCTCTCTCTCTCTCTCGCTAGTATGGACTCCCAATTCCGCCTTATCTTTTAAGACTTTAGACTGAACATAGTCCCGAAAGAAAAGTTTCAGAGGTGCGGCATCACACAATTAGCGGATCACTCAATTGTTTTCGGAGTAACGACATGACTTCACAAACTTTGTGTCTAGTGGCGCCATCTTGTTAGACTCAAATATCGTCGATATTTGGAGCCAAGTTCATGTAGTAAATAGATTGTTACTATACCGCACCATTAAAATCCACTCGTCATTGATTTTCCACCGATCTCATTAAAAAAAAAAAAAAAATAAGAAAAGATATTTCCATCGGCCAACAAACTACAAAAAGCCGTTACTTTGCTTGGATGTAGGACAGATCTTGAACATCCTGTACTTGCTTTTTAGTTCGAATAAGTTAATCTGCTTATTACTCTAACTATTACGGTTGAAAAGTAGGCCTCAACGCGAAACAAAATTTTAATCGAAAACGATGTATGATTTTCGAGCTATTAAAAAGCCAGAAAAGTGAATTGGGGAAGATTCGGCCGACTTCAGTTATGTAAGCTTTTAAAACAAAATTCTTGCACAAAATATACCCATTCATAGGACAAGCCAAGTACGAAATACATTCTTCATAGAGCGCTGATTTTCTTAATACACCCGGGCTTAATCTTTTGATTATGAATTGTTAAACAATATTATACTTAAGAAATATATATCACAGTTTATCTGTTTTATGTGCCATAAAATCCATTCTGAAAAAAAGTACCTATAAATGAATCACCCATTTTATAACTTGGTTTTTGAACGGTCGGAATATTATATTGTTTGGCTTGAATGATTTCTATTTACGCAAAAGTTGCGGCTGTCATGCGGCCTTTCGCCTTCGCCCTACATTTCGTAGACAATGCTTAGCAGTTTTGTGTTTTATTTTATACCTATTGAGTTTATTACCAAATAAATATTATCAAATAAATTTGATTCGGTTCACCCGCATAACATGAACCAACGCAATAACCGTATCTTTCATCCGCCTAACTGGAGGTAGAGTGGTATTGATAGCAACTATATTTTTCTCCGTAGAGAAAGATATTTGTTATTAAATCCCTTTCTAAGCCCGTAATGGCATATGATAGCGAACAATACTCATTTCCCAATTTCCAGGCTGACATCATTTATTTTACTAATGGCCGCACCAAGGTAGATAAAATAATTCTCAACTACAAAGTTATAGCTGTCATCGGTCACACAGTGTTCCTGTCGGTCAAACTGCTAATTTTTGGCTTATCCTGTTCCAACAGATCCACGTATGTATGTTGATCCTTCTCATTGCTAGAGAAGGTTGCTGTAACATCTTGCAGTTTTTCGCTAATCACGTCTGTATCAGCACCATACTCGTACACAAATAACCTATGGTAAGAGTAGTGCTTACTACAGTTTTCCTCAGCACCATCTTCAAAAGGTGTTGACGAAATTGTACGATAGGGTCAAAAGCTTCATTTGGTGAAATGTTTGCCTATCTTCATATCAATCAGTGTTATCCTACAAAAGACATATGAATTTCACATAAATTTTCATCATAGCTCCATAAAATATTTGACGAATTTGGATGTAGCATACAGATTTATAGTAAACGAATACGTGATTTGTATCGATCTACATTTCTGGAATGTTCTGTACGATTTATGAAACCGCACTTATAAGGTAGAGTAAAGTTATGTATAGTGGATTATTCCTTCATATATCAATGTCTAAATAACTTTATAAGCGATGGATAAAAAAACTGTTCCGGCGGTACAATTAACTGGAGTGTTCTTTTTTTTTTAAATATAATATGAACACCACCGTATGCGTTCATAGAGCCAACTCGCCTTTAGGAGCACATTAATAATCATTGTAAACTATGCTAGACAACAATGTTTTGGACTGGAGCAATCAAATGTATTTCCTAGAGTAGTTTGGTGGGCTGAATTCGAATCTGTAACTGGGTTTTCTCTCTCACGGCAGGTTTTCGAGATACCAAAACAATGTTTTTATTCGTTTTTTATAGAAAAAAAAAAACAATGAATTTTCAAAAGTGAATAGCGTTATTTGAACGTCGTTTGTATTTTGTAGGCTCAGTTTCAGAGTCCAGTAATAATAGTCTCCTAATATGATTTTGTCTCAAAATCCTTGACTTTGAGGTCAGCACGCTTCCCTTTTTTGTGGAAAGTAAATTTAAATGCGAATGAAGAAAATGCATTTTGAATGACATTCGTGCACCTAATTCGTGACTGTTTTTTAATAATTCAGCAGCAATTTGTCTGTAGTTTTAACTCTTATTGTTTCCAAGAAAACTGTTCACGATGCTCTTGAAAGATTTCCAGGCTGCATATTCTTTCTCCAATAAACATTGCGAAAAATTGTCATCATTCAACAGCTTCCTGATCTGAGGCCCAACAAATATGCCTTCTTTGATTTTAGCACATGAAATTTTAGGAAAACCCGCTAACAAATATTTTAATGCTGCACCATCTTTGCCCAGAGCCATAACAAGGTTCTTAAAAAGGCCCAGGAGAAGAGGAACGTCATTTGGATCAATAAATGGTTTATTTGAAATGATTTGTTTTCCTGATGAATACTCAGTTCTTTTTGCCCACTCTGTTTCGCAGTAATGATGATATGTAGCCCGACTATCCCATAGACAATGGAAACAACAATATTTTGTGAAACCTCCTTGCATGCCAGTCAATAAACTAATGACCTGAAACAGATTAATTTACAGTTAATTACGATGGTCCATACTAAATTTACAAAAAAATTTAAATCGCACACCTTAAGGTTACTAAAGATTTCTATTTATTATCGTTGTATTTGAGTAATGTCAAAATTTCAGTCATTGATTCGTAATTTTCCTTTTTATTAACGGCATGAGCAATTGGTATGGATGGTTTTTCATTCCTAGTATGCAAATGAAGAGCCTTTAAAATGTACTTAGAGCCATCAATAAATAATCTCCATTCAGTTTTCTCATATGGCTGGTTAATTTTTTGAAATAAACCATAAACATCAGTACAAAATACTCGTATGCAGCCAATTCCAAGCTTCTATCTCTACAGATTTTTGCTTTTGTCCCAATTACAAGGTGTTTCTAGCTAGAAATTCTGCGTCTTGTTTCGTTAAATGTAAATCCTGAATTAGATCATTCAGCTCAGCTTGAGTCACTAAATTCGGTTCATCATCAGCCTGATACAAACTATTACTGGGACATTCGCGTAAGTAATATTTTTTTGATTTTTCTTATTGAATTCGGCGACTTTATTAAATAGAAATAACAACCGGCTTGGTTGTTGCTTGACTCTCTCTAAAGTACTGGAATTGAAAAATCGAAATAGATCTTCTTGTCATTTGACCACTTGTATAAAACAATTCTGCAACTGTTCCAAAATATTGCCAGCGCCCACGGTTTGTTTAAGTTTCTGACAGCAAAATCAAAATAATGTAAATATGAGTATTTTAATGATTATGATATCGCATATCCTTTTTCCCAACCAAATATTCACCACTCACAAAGCAAAAATAGCTTGAATCAGTAACAGGACATTCTTAAACGCTACTATTATGAAGATTTAGAATAAATGTGGGCTTTTGTCAAATTAGTTAAAAAACATGCTTTCTTTCTGCAATCAATTTGTTTCTAAATTTGTAGACCAGTGCTATTTGAAATTTCTTTAATTTTGTTGTTCTTAATGTGAGAATCAGCTACTCTGACATAGTTTTAAATCGGAGGTGGGCAGCCTAACAGGCGATAAACTTCCAAAGTTTCCTCTTTATGTGTAGCACACTCTTCATACACGTGTCCAGAACCCCACAAATGTCCAGATCCACCGCAATTAATGTTGTGGGAAAATTTTAAGGTTCACCTCTATTCCTGCATCTCTCCATGTCCCGATCTTTCCACAAGAGTTCTTTCACTTAAAAAAAAGATCTGCCCATAGTTTCTATATCTTGTAGTATGGCCGAGCACACGTTGCAATTGGCAGTAGCATTGCCACGTGAACGACATTCTTTTCCCAACACGTTTTGCAACTTTTTTACACGGCTTTGTCCAAATACGATTTTTCATGATGAATTTTTTCAGTTCTGTTATTGTAATAAGCAACATTTAATCAAAAATTATGTTACGTTGATTACTGCAAAATGCTAATTTTTATTTTCTTGTCAATGGCCGTGGTCACACTTGGTAAAACATTTATGTAAATTTTTAACCATTGAACTACATTTCAAAAATACAAGTGAAACGACAAACTAAATACATCCCCATCCCGTAGGGAATAAGACAATAATGCAGAAGCAGGAAAATTTTGTTTGTTTTTCTGTTAGCCGAAACATACAAAACTTACTTGAACCATTGTTTTGGCAGGAGGTGCTGAAATGCCTGGAGCCAGGTGAATTGCAAAATGTACTATAAAGTGGTTGGCCTCTTTTTCTGGACGACTTTTCAGCCCAAAAAAGGATAGGACATTAAGAAACATACATTCCCATTTGGTTAAAGATGTGTCTGTAAATTATATGAAATAGGGAAACGCTTTTGTGCAACAAGGTAAGCAGTCAGAAAGTGCACAGTGGTGGAAAAATACTTTTAGCGGCATGCTCTGTTTAAACCAAAGTTTAATATGCAACTTCTATCAAAATTCTCCAAAATTCACAGCCCCTTTATGTCATTTATCATTCTAACAAGTAAACGTTGATATTCTTTATGTCTCAGCTCACAAGGAAAAATGACTCAAAACTCTTTTTTTCTAAATGTGCTTTAGGACTGTCATTGAGTTGAAGGTTTATTTATCATAAAAGCCAAAACACATATAAATTATTTTGCTGCTAAATACCTGCCGAAAAGTATTGTCAATGCAATTGACGTAGGAATGGTTGTATGTATCGCTTAGTTGCGAGTATAACCGAAAATTTGCGATTTTCGATCTGAATACTGCAAAAGATTACTTTGAGTAAATTCTTTTACAAAGTTAAACTAGTTCGACGCAATTGCTATTATTTTTGGTATGATATTTCTCGGAGAACTATCCTATTTTGTAGTGAGAAGTAATTGATAACTGACATGACTGAGCTTAAGTATAAAGTAAAATAAATTTGAAAAAAATCACCAAATTAGAAAAAAATCGTTAAAATACAGATGTATCGGTGACTGGGAAATGGAGTTTCCAATCACGAAAATTACAAAAATGTTCATCACATAGCACCAAAGATTTTTCAATAAATTAATAAAATGAGGAAATTCATGTTGTTGGTGTATCCTTTGTTCGACAGTGTCAAGGCGTAAGGCGCGCATTGTTTAAGGTAGAAGCCCTCTCACGAGACAAGAGTTGTTGGCCTTAAAATTAAACGTTTAATAAGGTTTTGTTACCGTTGAATTGGAGGCTTCCTTACGCATTCATTTGTTTTCCTTGCTCGACGCAAATGAAATTATGACGATGTTTTCGTCACATTTCCTGTGTTAGCTTTTTTAATTGTAAAGCATTCATAGGAGATGTATTAAAAATAAAGTAAAAATAATATAAAACAAAATGAATCGCCCATCCCTCTGAATGCTCCGCCCCACTTCATAAAGAACGAGCAAGTGTACGTAAGTGTCAGAGCGGAATATGGGTCTCTTATCGTCACTTCCAAAGCAAATAATATTTTAATTACAACTCTGACACACAATTTTCTGTGGAAACTTGTGTAAACTAGAAATTAAAGAATTCCATTCTTTTATGCATTTTTAGACTATATTGAAGATATGGCGAAATCGTAATCGTAAAGGAGGAGTCTGGTTTTCTAGAAATGTAATTTGCGGCACTCTTTCGTAACACAAGTCTGTAGACAATTTTTCAATTCAACAATTTCAATTTCAATAATTTTTTACAGCGTGTATTTTTCATAAGTTGCAAATTGTTAATTTTCTATAAAAAGTTGTCTTCATTTTTTCACCTTCTTTTTTTTTGTAGTTGTTTTTAAGGATAAACTTGGGAGAGTTGTAAGCTCATGTTCCTACTCTTTCGGATATATGATGTATATTACTTGAGATGGGGACCAAATTTTACTAAATTATTGTTTTTTCTAATTAATTATTTGTTTATATAAATTATGCAAATTGAATTTGTTACAACTGGCGTTATGACAGCAATCTATTCATACAATAATTATAATGCCAAAAAGGAAAGAAATGAGAAACGTCCTAAGTAAAGAAACACTGTTAGATCCCCCGTTATTTTGAAACATCATAAAGAGACGGCCAGATAGCGGAAAAAATCGCCAATTTAAAAAAATCGCTTTAATAAACATATAACTCAGAAACTCATCAATCCGCCATTTGGTTAAGACTCCTCCAAATGTTAAGTATTATGATATTTTAATGACTAAACATGACTGTTTTAACGGATTACATCAGTTGTTTTTTTTAGCACATTTGACAGTGAGGTTATATTTTTAGTGGCTGTGACTATTAATATAACTACATCGACTTTGGCAGTCAACATTTATTTTTCTCCGAAAAACTGCTGATATCGTCTTCGATTAGAAAATTTGCTGTAATCAATAACTGAACTTGTTGTTCCATTTCATTGATTTTCCTTCGACTTCATAGTTTTAATTTCAAGGTGCATCTCGGAAATGAAACCAATTAAGTAATTTTAAACACGAGTCGAAAGACCAGATTACTTTAAGTCATGAATTTCATACGAAGTTTAACTTTTTTTGCAAATCTATCTCGAAATTTACCGCATTGACATTATTCACTGTCTTTTCATTAGTTGAAATTAGGTTTTATAGAAAAATATTCCCGCTCCACTGTGTCCAAATAATCTGTGGGGAAGGAAGCGGCAATGACGGGAAACGTAAAGTTTGTTGCCTTACATTGTTGTGTTTAAAAACAAAATCCTGGCATAGTTTGCCAAAAGGTAAGTTTGTTGTTGAAAAGACAACAACTGCCTGGCATAGTGAGTTTTACCGCCTGAAACTAGAAAATTTTCCGTAAAGTGGATAAATAATATATGATGGTTGACTTTATACTGTCATGTGTTAACAAGATGTTCGTTCATGTTTGTTTTCCTAGCTATTGTTGAACTTAGTATAAAGGTTCTTGACTTTTAGAGTTTCAAAGTAAAACTCTAGATAATAGTAAAGGCAGACAATTTGATGGACTTAAAAGTACTTAGGAAGTTAGCGAACATTCATGGGAAATGTGAAAGAGTATGCATGGACCTGCCACCAGGTTGGTCAGTTGAAATTTCTTTTTGCTCGTTGGTCATCACGTTTAAATTTAAAATAACATTGAAATGGGTGGATAATTTTTATTCGCTTAAGTTTTTGGTACTAATTTAAGGTTTTGCTATTAACAGAATTTGGTCGTGTTGCTACTTCCATAGCTTGTTTTGCAAGTTGTATGAGCATAGTTTTAGTTGTTATAAAAGCATTCAATTCAATGTTTTATATGGGCGGTGGGTGGTCTAACAGCTTGAGTTGTGGTTTCACATTTTTTCACAACAAAAGTGTTTTGTATTTTCTTTTTAATGGAGAATGTTCTAAATAAAATTACTTACTTGTTGTGTGCAGGTTTTTCATAATTATTAGTGTGTCAGCGGACTCGACTTGCGCTTCATCGTCACCGTAAAGGTGGAATAAAAAACATTTTCCATAAACGTAACATTGTTTTAATATCTAGCTTCTTAATATATACATTGAAAAGCACCAGACCACACGAGGTGCGCCAGGTAGCAATGGATGTACAAAAAGTTACCCTTTTGAACCAAATTTGGACGGACGACACCATCGGTTCATACTTCTGCGAAAACAATGTGGATGAGGCCATAACCATCGGTGGCGAGCCCTATGAATAAACGATAACCAACTTTCTTTGTTCAAATTCAACGCTTTAAACATGGACCACATATTTTTCTAGCGGGAAGGTGCTACATATCACACAACGAACACCATAATGGAGGTGGAAGCAAGTTGGGGCGGTGCTATGTCTTTTTGTCTATTCAAGACCTAAAATAGCATATGATTGCTTTGCGAGCGACAAAAATATATTGCGAACATTTCATAACTATTAGCCGATTAGTTTAGACACCTGTTCCAAATGATGATACAACAAAAATTAATGCACTAACTTTATACATGAAGATAAACAACATATATTTCAGCTAATTAGCTCATTTGACCAGAAACTTTGAAAATCTCAAAAAAAAAAAAAAAAAACACCGGGTAATACATTAGTCGATTAAGCTTCTATTTACGCCAATTAAACTTGCAATAAATTTACAATAATTTAGGCTCTGTTCACAACGTTCCACTTAAAACACTATTTTAGAATAAATTGGATATCATCTTTCGAATGACGGTGATGTCAGCTTCATATTTGTCAAGAACATCCGCCGATTAGGAGACCAAACACTATATTTTGATAGTCATAAAACATGTGACTTAAAATGTCTGTGGGGGGCCATCAGCATTGGGGATGTTTGATTTCTTTCTTTTCTCTACAATTTTCACAATAATTTTTACTTCAGATTAGCGGCTATTTATACCATCGGTTTTAATACCAATATTGGGCTTCTAAGCGGTAAATAAAGTTGAGTTTCACTAACAGATGTTATCTACTTACCCAAACTAGTCGCCTTTTCAATTTCTCTATCATCACTTCCACTGAGGTCATAAGTCGTAAGCTGTTTTGAAAACTTAGTTTAGCTGGCTGGCTGGTTGATATACACAATAATTGTCGTAAATCTTTACGAAAGTTCTTAAAACTTGGCCCAGCTTAATACTTTGCCAGATCTTAGCCTCCCTGTTACCACTCACTCTGATAACTCCCATTCAAATTGAGAGATTTCCCGAAATTCAGTTTTTTCCCAACAGACTGCACCACTTTAAATTGTTGTCCACTGTATTGGCTTATACATGGTGGCGCAATAGAACGTGCATATTTAAAAAATAGATTAAAAAATAAATACAAAAGGTATGGTTAAAATAAACCTAAGGCATTGTAGAGTAATAAATGGAGTTTATTTTTTAAAAATAACATCATCTAAATGGTGACCCTCTCTACGACGGCAATCCTCTAACCGCAAATGAAAATTATTGAAAACTTTCTTCAGTAATACTGGTGTAATGGCTGCCATTTCACCACGGATATTCTCCTTGAGCTGAACGATGTTTCTTGGATTATTACTGTAGACTTTGTGTTTGAGGTATCCCCACAAAAAAAAAGTCAAGAGGCGTCAAGTCTGGACTACGTGGGGGCCATGGGATATCACCTCTTTTCGAAATCAGTCTGTCAGGGAACATCTGCTTCACCACCGCCATGGAGTCATTTGATGTGTGACAGGTAGCTCCATCTTCTTGGAACCAAGTTCTGCAATTCACTATTCTTGAACTTTCAATTTCTGGAGCCAAAAATCCGTCCAACATCTCAACATAGCGTTCCGTATTAACCGTGACGTTTTGGCCCCGCGTATTTTCGAAGAAAAAAGGACCAATTATTCCTCTGCCAGAGATTGCTGTCCATACTGTCACTTTAGGACTATGCAATGGTTTCTGGTGTTTGATTTTGGGATTTTCACTGTTCCAGTAACGACAATTTTGGCGGTTTACGAACCCATTCATAAGGAAATGAGCCTCGTCAGAGAAAAGGATATTGTCAAAATTGGAAAATCGATTAAGCATTTCATTAGCAAATGCGAGCCTTGCTATGAAGTCAGACTCTTTCAATTCTTGTGTTAATTGCATTGGATGCAGTTTAAGATCCAATGTTAAAATTCGTTGCAAACTTCGTCGCGATAATTGTAAGACAGACGATCTCTTGCGAGTCGACATTTGTGGATTTCCTCGTACTGACTCCATAACTCTCTCAACATTGTCTTCGGTCCTAGATGTTCTTGGGCGACCATTTGCTTGTGGTTTAAATGTTGAACCGGTCTCGTCAAAACGCTTTACCCATATTTTAATTAAATTAGCACTCGGAGCTTCACTAATTCGTCGTAGTCCATATTCAGCACAATATAGTCGCCTAGTAGCAATATATGAACGAGAGTTCTCGTAAAGTGCGCGCACGCAAAATGCGCGACGCTTCCCGTCGAAGTGATTCATAGCGACTAAAACTCCATGAGCAAGCCAACCCAACGATGTAGGCGCCCCAGTGTCGTTCTCATTTGGGTATCAGCCATACAAACTGATCTATAGGGTTTTCCAATTTTCGTTTCCAAGTAAAATTAAATAAAACACACATAAAGCTATGATGCCAATGAAACTTTTATTTCATTATAATTCTTGAATCTTGCAATTATGTGCGAAATACAATACGATTTAAATGACCCCCTCTGGATTGGTTGCAGCAGTGGATTCTTAAGCGTCATTTTCGAAAGAATACGGCCTCCAGCTATACCACCGCAATGTTCACCAAACAATCACTTTTCCCGGATTCAATGCACTTTAGATGACGGGCATTTAACATCTGACAGCCTTGCCAGGCCGGGGGGTTTGAAACCACTATATGGATAATCCTACATTTATCGAAACTGAAGACTGCCGTTATTTAAATCTTCATTTGGAGAATATTTGCATTGTAATTGTATTTGAAAAAGTCGACCAGATAACCTCTCCGGTAACTCCCGCACAAATTACCTAATTTAGGCCATATATTCTTGGATTCTCATTTTTCCTTTAACCACCATACAAGTGCTAAGAAAGGTATTATTTTGCTTCTTTTACTGTACTTTAATGAAGAGTATTTTTCGTTCCCGTCAATCCGCACATTTTTACAACAACGCAAAAGGATGTTAGATGAATACATATCTAAGTCCATCTACCTGATTGAAATTTCTGTACTAGTTGAAAAAAAAATCCAAAATGTGACACAAAATATTCACTATATTTTTCAAAGAAACAGCCTTAACTCGAAATTGATCGTTTTGAGGTATTGTTCGTTTTCCAAAACATCGATATTTTGGGAATTTGTTTTATTTATCGAAATATACGGAATTTTACAATAAAATCGCGATTAGACGACAACGTCCATATTAACAATAGTAATACAAACAGTGTTGTTCCTTATATCAATATTTGGAGACATTACGTAATTTTTTGAAAATCGCTGTTTTGAAAAATGGTTGTATCTTGTGAACTACATGGAGTTTTGGAATGAGAATAGAACATAAATATGCATCAAAATTAGTACAATGTATTAGTATAAAAAAATGAATAAATGCGACGTTGTCATAAATCCACTTAAGTCGTTGACCATAGATATGAACGACAGTAGTTAGTAGTCTGGGGCTCAAGTTTTCTTTCTCTAGTCGATGATTTAATGAAAACTTTGAGTAGTCAAGCAACCATCAAATCTAGTAAAATCTATGCAAACTAACGTTCGAAGTTGCCATTGAACAGCATGTCTCGTTCAATAAGCCTAAAAAAATCTGTGCAAGTTCACCTGAATGTGAAAAAGCTCTTCGATATCGCATTCTTAGAATGCAAGAAATTTCATTTTACATTTTCTTTTAACGTCTGTTTAATCATTTCTTATGCCTTGTTGACTAATTTGACAAAATTTTCCTATACACAAGAAGGAAAATTGATTTTCTGACTTAACTTATAGAAAATATCTATTTAATCTATTAAATTCCGATAGCGACCCCTGTTTAGCAGTCTTCTTGCAAATGTTATCGTTTCTAATCCTCTCTGTTGCACATACTCGAATAACAAATTCTACAAAAATTGACACCAAAGGCATCAGCTCAAGTATGTCCCACAAGGAAATTGATATCTTTAAATAACTGTTAAGTGAATATTTGATGTCCTTATATATGCACAGCTCAAGGATGTGGAAGGAATACTAAATGCCAGTTCATTGCATGTTTAAACTGCAATAGAAAAGACGGAAGCCACAAATGTATAAAAGTGCTATCAGGCATACAGAGCACTCAACAACTGCCAGAACATTATCTAAGGGGTCGAAAAGGATCAATATCTTAATAGGAGAACATTTTGTTGCAGGACATATTGATAAAATTTTATGCTTTTTCGAACACAAAAATTTGCAATGCAAGCAATTGCACAAAATGCTTAAGCACAGCCTGGATCAAATATGTATGTATGCAATATGTTTTTAAGATAGACATACCACATTCATATCCTTTCGGGGTATCTCATCATGTACTTGTTGATCTCCATTTTAAAGGTTATGAGGTTCATCCTTGTGCTAGAAATTCACTTTTTCAGTTTCCCAAAACGTGATGCCAAATTGTTGAATCCGAGAGTATCACATGCGAGTATGTGGCCATAATATTGTCAGATACAGTCGTTTGTATATTAAAGTAAAGGCTTGGTTATGGGCCATTAGGTATGACTGTACGTCACTTCATAGCTATAAACGGAGAGCGTCATTAGGCCATATACGAGGTTTTAATTAATTATTAAGGCTAGCTGGTGATAAGAATTTCTGTAGTAATTGTATGTACATGCAGAGACATATAATGTACGGCATGTCACTCGTTGATTATTTCTCATCTTATCATAACATTAACATATTTTTAAATACGAACCGCTTCTTATTGGTTAGAATTAATTAAGCTAAGGGCTTTAATATTTATTATATATACATGACTTACGTGATAAAATTGCAATACATAATATCTCCATATAACGTGAAATTAGAAAAAAGACTTAAATTTTCTTATAACAGAAAAAAAAAATTATTTCTGCATCCCAAGAATGGGATATGGTAGAGCTTATCCGAACTCAGTGAGCTTACACTGTTTTTAGAAGCTACTCTATTCAATGAATACCCCAAAGGCAAGCTTGAACAGATTTTTGTGGACTGTCCGAATACTCGACTGCTCGAAATGTTCATCAACAAAATGAGGTGTTCGTTCAACCATAGAAAGTTTGGCAACTCTAATTCACGTTCATATAAACAACTATCGTATGTACTAACTATCGTGCCGCTGTCGATAGCAACTCCTATTTTTCACATAACCACAAACAAATAAATAGTAGTGGTAAAAAATTATAATTTTTATATCAGCTACCATGAAATGTTGGGTACACCAAGTTTGTCATTCCTTTTGTACGAACAAAAAATAATCATATAATAAAATAAGGAGTTCCTAATAGTGACGGATACATTTTGACGGTTCACAGCAATTATGCTATCTCATCTATTCCTAATATTCCTGTCTCTTCATTTTTCCGGCAATAAAAACAAATCACCATGGCAAGTTGGAGCACCGAGCAGTTGGGTGGCTGCAACTTTGAGCGCATTCACTGTCATCAGAACAATTTTTATATAAACGAAACAAACCTCTACATGAGATCCATCAAGTGACAAAGCACCCTAAAAAAGTTAATGTTTCATTTGGATTGTGGGATAGCTGAAACATTGGTGGAATCGAGGAACGATTAATGATAATCAATTTCTTTTGTCCAAAATTGAATGATACGGACATGAATAAATGTGGTTTCAACAACGCAACGCTACCATAATGGATGCTAACGCAGAGGTGACGTGAAGTGGTCACTGAAATCAATCGATTTGACCCCGTTGGACTTTTGTGGGTTTTTCTTAAGTCGCAGGTCTCGCCAATAAGCCACAAGCGATCCGCGTCATCAAAGTCAACATAATCCTT
>JAHXMU010000335.1:499087-527928 GCA_019455685.1 Philornis downsi | reverse complement strand
CCTTATATTTTGGCCATAGAAATCTGAAAAATCGATTTCGAGAAAAGCGAAATTCATCCAGTAACAATAACAATGGACATGTTGTCTTCTCAATCATTTGAATAGTTATTCATTAACTAAAAGCTATTTATGGTACAAGTTGATAAATACCGGCACTGTCCACCTCAATCCATATACTTTTTATTGTTACAAGGCGTAGTAAAAAGAAATCCTATACTTTTGCATGACATTGAAGGCTTTATTTAGCATAATTGGAATGACCCGATTTACGTCAAGAATACACCGTTTTATTTAATAATTCATTGTCAGATTCGAAGCTATTTCCATTATGCTTTTGTCATAAAAACCTTCGCACCTATTCTCAAAAAAAAAAAAAAAAAAAAAAAAATAGAACTCTCAATTTCCAGAAGGTTCTCTTGAGGTGAATTTTTACCAGCACAATCTCTTGTTGCCATGTCCAAGCTCCTGGAAAATCTGGCAAGTCACTATCGACATGTATAAGTTGGCCTTGTCCTAGTGGAAAATAATTCTTTTGACAGTGCAGATCCGAATTGAGAGTAGCCCACGAAAACGAACAGCAAAAACTTCCTGGTTTGGTCACCGTTTGCGCCGGCTAACCTTGATTCGACCACGACCGATTTTACTTGACATTGTTGTAAGTGACCCAGTCACCAACCGCTTCAAAAATATATCGATTATGTTGTGATTCGGCAACGACTCGCAAATGGAAATTCTTCATCTTGAGCTCATTAGTTATACCATGCGATCTTAAATCACACGCAATTCTTAACACATTTGAAGTGAAAAAAGATAAAAAAAAGACATTTTTCTGTTCACCTACAAATATCAAAAATGGGTATGATTTTCATAGCTTTGAAAAATTCCTTTCTTTACAAATTAACTTTATTTACGTAATGATACGTGTCTCTAATGCACAACAGCACATACATATGTATACAACATATTGGTGACAAATTTCATAACCGTTTTAGTTGTTTAGTTGTTTAGTTTATGCTGGGTATCATAAACTAAAACTCCGTAAAAGTACAAAACGCAACAAATAGGAACTTTTTGACACTGATAATGCACCGTGCGGCGCTTTACTCTTATCGATAGTAACTTTCAATTTTATCCTCCTCCTCTATAAAAGTTGTCACTAGTAATTACATATTTTTCTGCATCAACATTGAATTGACAACGTATTAACTGTAGACATTGCATTAATGTAGATATTTGAGTCGTTGCATACTTTAAATTCACTTGAGTATAATATTTACTGCATACTTTCCTCAGTGGCGTTTGGCTTGATGCGAACAAATTACTTTCAGTTGCATAGCTGAGTAGAGAGACGGTGGCTCAGTAGATGTGTGACAAATGCAAATTATGTTTTCACAACCGTTATTCCGTTGTTTTTTGCAAATCATTTGGCAAAGGCGCATTGCATACTTTGAGGGCGTTAATTAAACCACAGTTGCAAAAAGTTTAGTGGCGAAGGAGGAGCTCTGTTTGTTAAAATCACTGGTAGTTTTTATGGCGGAAATTATTTAAATTGTGTGTCTTAAACTACTACGTAGTAAAACAAAAAGCAAAGGGAACGTTTTCAGGCGTACTTGTAATAAAAGGGGATAGTTTGGAAATGATATCAAGTATTTCAGTTCAGACGTCAAATGTATTTACAATTACAAACGCTGCAAACGTGCGTACCAACATAAAGAATTTCAAACAAACCTGTTCAGAAATTTCGGTCACGTGAACTAACTTATATATACCTTCACCAAAAGTCAATTTGCGTCAGTGCAAAAGTGTGATGCGCGCCAGAAGCCGAGCGGTAAATGGTTTCTTATAAAAAAACTATCTGAATTATCACCCAAAAAAAATATGCAAAATTATTTAAATTGTAGAACTTATATGGGAAACATTTATTTATGCAAAATCAATCAATACGTATGTGTGATGCTTTTGTGATAATAATATCTATTTTTATGCGCAGAATTAAATTAACTAAGCAAATATACTGCAATTGAATAAAAATCCGTCTTGGAACCTCTTATGACACTCGTAAACATAACACTAACGACATATGTGATGTGGAATTTGACACAGATACCTGCCATGGTGCTACCAATCAAGATATTTCTGAAAAGCGCACTTAATTTAATTTGGAAACTGGTCTTAATTTTTGAATGCGAATGTATGTCAGATATATGTTCCAGTTTTTTTCCATATTTTATTTACAGCTTTGAAACAATCGATTTTGAGCCCAATTTATAGACGTTAGAAATCATAAAAAAAATGGAAGATCAAAAAATTTGCATGATCTAACGGTGACCGATAATTGTGACAATTCCCATTAAAACCCTCAAGACAGCAATGGATAATGAATAAGACTCGTTCATTCCAAATTAATTATTTTTATTCATTAAAAATATTTATTAAAAATTTATTATTTTTCAGATGAAAATTTTTCAAATAATTTATATGCATTGAAGAAAAGATATTTGACTTTCTTAATGTAGCAACATTCATTAGCCACTTTTTACTTAGCAATAACGTTTAGATGCAAATATATTACAATGATGTGTATAATTTTATATTTTAGAAGAAAAAATTCGAAAATGGGCTCTGTGATATTAAGATATATCTTTGAAGCAAATGTTACACAACCGGCTACAACAAGATATGAAATCGTAGAATCTGAGTAACAATCGATTTTGCCGAAGTTATGGTCTTTTGAAAAACAAATAAAATGTAATTACAGCACGGTGTAATTAAAATCAATTTTTGACAAATTTCATGACTTTTAAAATTTCGATTTTTTATTCTGAACTGTTTAAAATTTTGATTTGTTGTTCCTGACATTTCCTGATTTTCGGTTTTTGGTTGCCACATTTTATATGACAAAACGCAGTACTTGACCATCATTGAATTTACTTGTAGTCCGATTATTTTCATTCATTACCGCCATCTACATGTGGACTGTTAAGTAAAGTGATTTACTCTGGTTTGTGTCCGTAATGTTATTATTTTGAGTATCCTGCGTTACCGACTATTGTTGTACGGTAGCAGTTATTAAATACAGAAAAAGCATTTGGCTGTTTTTTTTTTCTTGCAAGCATTGATCTATGCTTGGAGGTGACTATATAATAAAATATGTCTCGCACAGTGGTGTAGAAGATCTAACGCATTAGGATTATGTCATAATAATTTCATATAATCAAGTAGTTTTAGTTAAAGTTAACTTATTAGAAAACTTGAAGTTCTTGTGGTACTGAATAAAAAACATCTTAAGAATTTGACAGTTTGATGTATCGCAAAAGCCCAACAAACAAAAAATCAGCAGTCTAAAAATGCTGGCGAAGAAGTGAAAAAGAAACACTAATAATAAATTAAAATTAGTTAAAAACTGAACCAACGCTAAATAATTTTATATGTGCTTCTTACAAAAGAACCACACTTTTGTGGTGGCTCATCAACAAATTTTGGTTAGGGCACATAACTAACAATAAAATTGCATCCAAAGACACAAAGAAGAAGCACAGATATTAAACTGACGGAAATGTAAAAACGTATAAACACTGTTTTATTTTACGAGGGTTTGCCACAGGACGCTTCGGCAATAACAAGCTTCCCTAAATATGAGAAACGGAGTACAAATAATGAACTGAAAGTGGTTTACAACCGCAAAAAATTTACATGGAATTGTCGTAGAACATTGAGAATGTATATGCTTTATAAAACAGATTTGGAAGTTAAAAATCAGTATTAAGTTCTTCCGATTGAAAAATTGCTCCTCATAATTAACGTCTTTGGAAGTTATTGTAAAAGTATTTGCCTGGATGTAGAAAATACACTTATACTGTTTTATACATTAGAAGTGATGTAAATGTAATTCTTTAGGCATGTCCTCTGGTTATAGTTTTGGTAGAGAGAAATGTGTTGGGTGCTCTTAGATAAACTTATAGTCCATAATATTGGTCCGCCGTAGGCAGAACCCAACTTTCGTTGTTGTGCAACCACATCCGGTATCACTGAAGAAAACACAACAGTGGATGGATTCGGCGCCGCCCAAAAAAATTATGTGTGTTGAATGCAACAACTTGGCATACTTTACTTATTCAGCTCGTTCAATAACCGATACCGTTTCGGTTTTTTTTCAGGTTAACGAAATTCGAACAGTATTTAATTTAGGAATAAGACTAATTTCCGGCTTAATGCCTACTCGATGGGAAAAACTGACGTATTTGCGATGAGGAGTGACCCGAAGAGATTCAGAAGCTGTCTGTTTTTTTGGGACACGCATGGGATAAATTCTATTGATTATTTTCAGAAAGAAAGAACCACCAGCGGCAAATATTATGCTAATTTATTGCAGCGTTTAGGTGATGATATTACGGAAAAAAGGCCGCGTTTGACAAAACAGAAAGTGCTTATTTCTATTTCCAAACTTGAAAAATTGGCTCGGTGGCAAAATATTTTCCAACAATGAAGAGATGGCGTCTGCTGTTGATGCCTATTTTAAGGAGTTTCACAGTTCTTACCATAAATAGGGTATAGAAGCTATTGAATATCGTTGGAAAACGTGTGTCGAACTGAAAGAGGACTATGTTGAAAAATAAAGAAACGTTTCGCCAACTTTTTTGCGTCTCCTTTGTTAGGTCAGACCGCCCTCGTAAGGAAAGTACTGCACGGTGTTAAATCACGCGAAGAGGGTGGTTGTGGAGCAACTACAGTCAAATTTCTGGGCGAAAACTCAAACCGGGTGTTCGCGACGTTAATAAGAACAGAAGCGGGACAAAAATGGTATCATTGCTCGTAACAAATTATTAAATACTCTGCTTTTGTAGTGTTGTCGCGCTCTAAAGAGGAATTTTCCCGAAATTCGTATTTTTAAAAGGTATAACAAGAAAGAAATGGAGGTAAAATCGGTACTACAAAAGGGTGAAGCCTGAATCATCAAATTCACCCACCCGTGTGAATAAAGTATGAGAAGGTATTTATATAAATTTATGTACTTAACACATAAAGTAATGAGAACAAAAGTAAATATCGCCACCCAGGACAAATAGCTGATGCTGAAATCATCAAGATTAATGTGAATATCACTATTACGGCATAGGCATAACAAATAGCTGGAACCAACAGTTAGAGTACCCTGGACCTAACACTTGGAAAGTATATTCCTCTGTCAAGATATGAGAGCGATGAAAAGGAGTTTTAGAAAATTTGAGGCGTTAGGTACTATAAAGCTGGGGACAAAGAGATCAGAAATAAAACCTTCCCACAAAAAATGACGGAAGCTAAAACCATCAGTGCATTCCTCTTAACTTGTACAGCTGCCTACCAAATGACAGTATACATTCATAATGGAACATCAAGAAAATATAAACTTTCGAATTAGAACAGGGGAACTCACGAGATGGTGCATTATACTGAAGCAAAAACCAAGACATGTCTGGCCACAAGTTCGGTCTCTTTTTGAGAACAGCTTCACGCCAAATACGCATAATATATTCCAACCGAAGTTGACTGATCCATTTGAAAAGCCACCATCATTAGATTCCATTAAGCCTTTACGGTTTATGATCATCAAATCCGGAATTTGAAGCACACTGTCGTTCGGAGCGCACTTGGTCTTCAATTCGTTCTCGATCTTCTTTCAACTATTTATGCCACTTGTAAACGTTTCTTTCCGACTAAATGTGTTCATCGAAGGATAAATTCCACTTTGTGAACAAAATTTATTGTAACTCATTTGCACAACAAAATCATACATTATAAAAATCGCCGATATTTTTTTTTTTTTTTTTTGTACGAAACCAAGCGTAGGTAAGACGTTAATGACATTTATGATGTGAATTTGGTGATACCAACTTGAAAGATAACATATTATGATATTCGGTATTGTCATGTAACGTGAATTGAAATCTTTACTTACTTTTTACTTTACTGAAATCTTTACTTACTTTACTTTTGGACATAGTAGCACACAGAGTCAATCCACAATTTTGTCTATTATTATTCGTATAATATTACATTTGTACACGGTAAGCGCTTGAAGCGTAACCAATTTCGCGCTACAGTAGCAAACGGCTAATGACAGCGCAATCATTTTTTGACAAGCATAGCCTATGTGCGTTGCTTACAAGTCTACGGAAGCATATCATTTGAATTCCAAGTGAAATTGTTATCGTAACATTGTTATTGCTTTATATTTGACCGTAAACTCGCAACCAGCTATGATGATGACCTGCGATATTTATATGTAAACAAATTTATTTAAAGGTCAGTGCTGGAACACCACCAAGATAACACGCCTCATAAGGCTTTATTTGATTGCCTCGTGGTCCCTTTGCGTGTAAATCGTTGCAATTGGAACATCATCTGTGATTTTCTACATTAATAAATGAACTAAATCTTTCTACACGAAATAAATGTCAATTGAAAATGTAAATAATATGTTTACGAGTTAAATTCAATTTCGTGTAACCATTGAATTTGATTCGAGATTCATCCGAATGGCTATTAAGCTTACTTTTGGGGACAAAGGAATGTTATATTTTTTCTTGCTAACCACAGATTCAATTTACAAGAAATCTCTGCCTGTTAAGAATAAATGCTCTTCTCCTGAATATCTCCGCCAAACAATATTGCGATAAAATATTAGGTGCGCAACTAAGTTTCCGCTCTTTGCCAATAGATGGCGCCAGCTGTAAGTACCATTAACAATAAATGCCCTTCGTTTAAATATCTCTGCCAAACAATATTGCGATAAAATATTATACGCTTTTAATTTACACGGAAATCAACTTCAAGTGTTCATCAACTGAGTCGTAAATTTTGTTTCCAAATGTCATCTCGTATTAAATCTAAAGTACTGTATTCGCACTCCTATTAATAAGCGTGCTTGAGTGCTAAAAAGTAACAATTTCTTTGAAATTATTCAGTAATAATTTTCCACTTTCTTCGTTCTTTCTTTCCCGGAAAATTGTTCAATTTATGATTTCAATATCATTTCAAAGATGCAATAACAAATTTTACTTTCTTCTTTTCGCTTCCTGTAAACCACAATTTTTCATTATGTTCCTTTGTGTATGTGTGTGTGTGTGTGTGGGATTTCCTCTTAGCTCCATTCACTCGTTGGTTGTCCTTTAGTTAGGTTTTCTTTCCATTTAATATTTTCTCCATATCCATGACCATTTTCAAATGGTTGAATTTTATTTGATTTTTGTATGTCTTTGTTGTTGTCACAGGAGTAAATGATTTATGGGTCCTGGACCATTTGCCAAGAATTTACAAAGGAGCAAAACTGTAACATACGACTTGTTCTGCGGTAAAAGTCATAGGAAGGGGCGTTGCGTCTTCCATTTAGACTGTAATTGTGAAATTGCAATTGAAATCATTTATTTATTGTCATAGTTTTGTGAGGAAGAGTACCATTCAGTAATTAAGGTGATGATGACAAGAGCATCGTCAAATAAATGAGAAAGTTCTTCGTTCTGTTGTATTCTTGATTTTACATACAGAGAAAGACTAAAGCCTATTCTAGCTGACCTCATTGGACATTATCAGATCTGGTAAATTTACAACTCACCAGATATTCATACTACCACAAGCTCTGCGGCATATGCTGCTAGTGAATGCCAACAATATAGACTTTATTCGCATGAGACTGCGAGATGTTGCTGCAGTCTTCTCAAACATTGAAAAGCAATCATCAAAAACGGGTCTTCCGATAAACGAAGCAACATAAAATTATTTGTTTCGGCGAACAAAGAATCTACTCGTTTGAAATGGTGGGTGAATTCATATACGTACTTCGGCTCCACTGTAAATAAAAGCGATGATTTCAACATGGAGATTAAGTTTGCAAACAGATTTTACTATGAGTTTAGCGCCCGATTTAATCACTAAGCCATCTCTGGACAAACAATAATCCAACTGTAACAGACATTTGTTTTATCTGCATTGCTGTATGACGCAGAATCCTGGTTCATTATATAAGCGGATGAATCAGAGCTGAGAATCTTGGAGAGAAATATTTTCTAGAATATATACAATCGTAGATCCATCATCGTTAACGGAGAGCACCGGCGTCAGTTGAATTGTGAGCTGCCGACATCGCCATGATCAATCGTCGTCATCGCGCCTACAGCGATCAAATTTGCTCTGTCATGTTGTGCGGATAGAACCAAATGTTCCAGCACGAAAAGCTTTCAACAACGAACTCGATAAGTAGTGCAGGACAATTCGACCAAAACTCCATTGAAACGACCAGGCAATACTTTCAAAACTTGATGTAACGAATTAGAGATAGAATGCAAAATATTGAAATTATTTTCTGTGTGCGGTGTACAATAGATAAGAATATATATTTTAGTTGTCACCTAAGTAAGTAAGAAGTAAGCAAGAACGTACATACATGGTGATTGATAAATATTGCTACCAAAATATTTCTTAAAAGTGTTGAAAGGGTTCTCTACCCTAGAACTACACCGAAAGATAATCTCCATGTATGGGCCACAGATCCACAGATCGATTTCTCCTTCAATCTTTTATGTCATGTGTTATGTTATGTTTTAAAAGTCATTAAAAGGTCAGTTTACGAATTAGGTATTCCGGCCGAAAAAATAAATTTCGGTAAATCAATGCATTGGAATGGAAGGCAACAGGGGCGTGCTCAGTCTGTTGATTTCTTCATACACGATTTTTTTGCTAGAGCCCTTGGTAATGCCTTCTCATGTTCATATTTTTTGCACAGTTACATTAAATGCGGTCATATTTGGTACACATTAAGTGTTTCTCTCTCTTCTCTTTTGGTACCTCCCATACAAATTAACCGATTTTCGAAATACATCTTTTACACAGTAAAAAGCAGCAAATCAAATATTTGTTTATTCAATTCCTATATTACGGCTGGCAAAATTTGGGGAAGATGGATTACAACCGCGCCCTTCTCGTACATCCCACACAAATGAACGGTTTATGCCATATATTCTAAGTTTCGTATTTTTGAAACAGTTACATTGAATTTTATACTCGTATTTATTTTGAAGGACTTCAATCACAGTTCAGTTTTTAAGAGCGAACACATTTTTCGCCAATTCAACAGCGGTTTATCGTGGACTACGTTGAATTCTGGCTTTCACTTTTACTGTTTGTAGTAATGTTATTGTTTTTCGATGTCCGCCTTGAGGGTGTTTTTTTGATACTACCAGTATCATTGTAACATGTAATGGCCCGATATACAAACATTTTGTCCACATGTAAACGTCGCAGCTCATTAACTATGGCTGGTTGCGATTTTCCAGTCAAATATAAGGCAATAATACAAAGCCTACAAGGCATATCGACGTAAAACGATATGCTTTCGTAGGCTTGTGTGCAACATAAAAGACTGACGCTTGTCAAACGACGTGCGCGCTGGCATTAGCCGCTTGAATGCTACGGCAGCGAAAGGTGGGTTACACTTTGAGATTTTACCTCTGTACCACTGATTATGAGTTTGCCAATAACATTTAACATCAGCAAAATTTTAAATGATGCAACCGCAAATATCGCATACATTTCCATGCGAATAAAGTGGAATTATTGCAATGCCGTAGCAACCAAACGATCTCTTTTAATTTTCGTTTTCAATTGGAGAGTACCAAAACCTGGAATAACGTTGCAGGGGTAAAGAAATGAGAGATGTATGGAAACAGGAACTTATTTAACTGTTCACTGTTATTCACTATTCAGTTATTTTTGTTTTTAAATCATAACTACTAAATCTAAAATGTTAAAACTATAATTTTTACTATTTAATATTTCACGTTTATAAATACAATAATTAAATACGGATTCGTCCCTTTCCCCTACCGCAAGAAAGAACATTTTGTAATCATCGTCTGGAATTGTGGCCGCAAGCAGGACCATAATGATGATAATACGAGAGAAAATCACCCACCACAAATCACCAAGCTGCTGGTGAATAATTAAAATATTTCGACGTGTCTGTGAGTGGTAGATTCTACAGTTAAAAAGTGATTTTAAATACAATTTTAAAACTTTATTCTGTTTCGTAAGTGGCATTTTTGTGTGTTACTAAAACATGTAAACAAAGAAAGGGAACTAAACCGTCAGCATTTCAATATCCTCGTATCGTATGAGCAGCTTACATGTATTTTGTTTCGTTTTTTTGTGTCCGTACCAGCTGCTATTCGTTAGTAACTCATAAATGAACAAGTTTTTTTACTGCTTTGGGTTATCTGTGGTTTCTGGGATGTTGATGTCTGGGTTTTGTTCTATTTACGTCTGGGTCTTATGGAGTAAATCCACAGTAAAGCGTAAAATCTATTTGGGGGAAAACGTGTATAAATAAGGCAAAGCATTAGAAAGAACAAAATAAAGAAAAGAAAGTAAAAAAAAGAAACCCATAAAATCGCGAGCGAATAATAAATACATTTTCCACTAACCACAACCTGATATAGGGTAATTTTAGTTAGCGATATTAGTTTTGGTTATGACATTCGCGGCGACTTTTAATAATTTCTGCAACTTAATAACACTTGAAATCTGCGTTAGTTTGATTATTGGAGCTAATAATGAAACCGATTTTTGCACATTTTTGGGTTAGCTGAACGTTACGAAATCGTCTGACGCTTAATAGGAATTACGACGGCGGTTCCAAAACTAGCCGGCCTAACGTACAGATGGTGCCAGTAGTTTGAAAAAAAAAATATTTTTGTGAGAAGAGCCAACCTTATAAAAAATTTGGTCACCGTTGTGTAATTCAATATTTCCATTTAAATGGTTACAGTCCAACCAAGATTAAAGCCAATCTAGATTCTGGGAGAGTCTGCTCCTTCCCTTATGACTATAATATATTGAGTAGCAGATTTTAAACGAGGCCATTCGAGCTGCCAAAGACGAACACCGTAGTAGTCGTATATGTCCACAGCAGACACGGTTAAGATAATACACAAAATGATATTGGGTGATCGTCGGCTGAAGGTGTGAGAGCTAGCTGAAATGATAAGCATTTCAAAAAGTGTTATACGTCGTGCATTGCCCAAAGATTTGAAGATAAGAAAGCTGTGCGTAAGATGGGTGCCGCGCTTGCATTCATTAAAGCAACAACAGAGCCACGAAGATGTTTCAGTAAAGCAGTAGAATTTAGCGATGTTTCACCACAATAAAGCCGAATTTTTCACCGATTTATAACCATGGGTGAGACATGGGCCCACCACATCAAACCTGAAACAAAGAAACAGTCAGAGCAGTAGACTGGAATGGAAGAATAGTGTCCAAAGAAGGCGGAGACGGTTCCTTCTGCAGGCAAGGTCATGACGTCTGTTTATGTTCAGAAACGGCAAATATTATGCTAATTTATTGCAGTGTTTAGGTGATGAAATTGTGGAAAAAGGCCGTATTTGGCGGCCTTTGTTTTACCAAGACAATGCTCTAGTTCACATGTTCTCATTATGCGTGAAAAGGAACCATAACTAAAAAAAATAAAGCAAACCGATATAAAAAACCGATTCTATATTTTAAAATTCTAAACCCCCATTTTGAAATAGTGTAATGCAGTACTAGTTTGAATTAACAGCCTAATGTTTTACATTTGCGGCAAAAATCTGCTAGTTTTGGGACAATCTCAAATAAAAATCATTGAAGATAGAATCAAAACTAAAACATGTTGTCGGACTATATAAATACTTCTTCCATCAATTATTTGTAATGGAAAATTTTTCTGGGAACAACTGTTGGGCCTAAAGTTCAGGTTTTATAAAAATATTGTCAAAAATAGCACTAAAATAGTGAATAAAAATACTTTTATATTGGAGTTATGTTGATATTATACCTGCGAATGCCTACACACATTATAGCTTTAGATTCACCAAACACACATCCTAATTAACTACAATTCCGATCCTTTGTTTAAGAAGTTTTTACATGGCTTATGGATTGTTAAACTGTTCAACACTTTGGTCAGCACATCCAGGTGACCTTAGCTCAAAGGAAAATATGGGACTGCGTCGGGGCTCGATGACAATAATATTTGCGTATACTCACCTTCGTGCCGAGGTATTGTAAACCTTTCTATTCTGCTTTTTTTTCTCTTTCGTCTTATTTTACTCTTTTTTGGATAATCAGTCTGGATCAATACATCTTTGATTTTATTATGAATATGAACTATTTAGTTGACAAGAAGGTAATTTCGTTTTTTTTTTCGCTCAGGTTGTAATTTTGTCATTTTTATATACTTTATATACCGTTACAAAGGTGACATTTCAAGCTTCAATTTGATATATGTTACAATATTTTCAGTGGTCGTTCACTTTAACATCGCTTTCAGAAAAATCAAAAAAGCCACGGCAGCTCACTGAAGTATCTGTACAGTGTTTGTTTTGGATGCAAACAAAAAGTCTTCGACAACGAATCGTAATCACTGTCAAATCTTACTGTGAACGATGTGCCTCCGTAGACTTGTAAACGCCGTAACAGACTTACGCTTGTCAAAATATAAAAAGAGCGGACTGTTATTAACCATTGATGTTGCTACAGTAGCAGCACTTCGATGCCAAAATTGGTTCAAGAAATTCCGCTTCACGTTTAAAAATGGCAACCGGTCGGCCAGACCTCGATATTTATTGCTTAAACGCAATCAAAATGTTCTCTTTTTAAAACTCATTTTCACTGAGGATGAAAAATTGATTCTCTACAACAATGCCTACTGAAAGAGCTCCCACTCCAAACAAAACGAACGCTCTGAAACTTCATTAAACCCTAAATTGCATCAAAAACTAATACAAAAATGTCAGTTATGTGAGCTGTCTCTCTTAACCTTTCATCCAACGTCCTTTTGCATGTCAGCAGGAGTGCGAGTGGTGCCGGAAGGGACGTAGTAAAAATTATCTAAATTAAAGCACAACAAAAGTACAACATTCCAATATTCCGAAGTCCTCCGTTTCCGGAAATATAGAAGGAACACCGGTTTTTGCTTAATCGGCCATCACGCTTACCCTAAGTGGCGTGATACCGCACTCTACTTTCATTCGCAATGCAAAATAAGTTAAGTAAGCTAATTTTTATTGGAGGTATCAGAGAGGGAGAGATTATTCAGTCGATTTTCTCAGACATTATATGGAATAACATTACAACATAGCTGATGAGAATTTAGGTATCTTCAAGCTAATAATTTGGGATTACAACGGAAAATCAGATTTCGATTGGTCAATCGGCCAATTTGTATGGAAACTACCACTAACTACATGTTGGGCGTGGCAACGCCAACACATTTTCCTTCTCAGAACTTATGCTATCAAATGCAACTGCTTCTGTCAAATTCGACCAAATTTACCACGGTCGAATTTGACAGAAGCAGTTGGGAGATATGAGGGTAGAAATGTATGTGTTAAATCAATCATTTGTATGAGAGATACCAGAAGGGAAGGGGTTAATAGGTCGCCTTTTTTTAAATTTTAAGTGGAATTATGAAACAATGCAACGGATAAAAATATGGAATGCTGTAGATTAAAAGTTAGGAGTTATTGAGAGAAAATTTAAGGAAAATCGGTCGTTCCGATGTCTGTTGCCAACAGTTGATGAAGCTTGATGAATCACTGAAAGCTGATTTTACATCACGGCGCCGCTAGGCTTAACACATCTTTCTCTCTCTCTCTCAAAACATTGGAGCTTGTATACCTATACAAGGTGATATTACATCCAAATTATAATTCTGATTTGGCGCCTTCGGATTCTCATTTATTTCGTAGTCTGCAAAATGTTTCGAATGGGAAATCCTTCAATATAAATGTGAACCTCAAAACCTCCCACAACTATTACGATTGTGAGCAATTTAAATTTACCTCACTGAATATTTTAACACTTTCAAAATGACAACCACAAACGTTCCTATAGTAATTGCTTTATTCTGGAAATCATGCCGAGCAGTAGCCTCATGACTATCATATATAATATAATATTATAGATAAATAAACATATTTAATTATTTTTTTAATTTTGTGAGATCTCCCCAAAGCTTATATTAAAAATATACATACATGTAAATACAATTTCATTATATACGCAACTTGAACGATAACGCATATATCGTATATTGTGGCATATGTAATCCCTGTGGTATTATGGTTGCCTCTTTGTATATAGAAATAAATAAAATGCTTTTCAAAGCCCTCATAAACACGCATGTATCAATGTTCCCTCTCTAAACATATTTGCTTGTTAAAACTTATTTTTTTCGAGTGGTATTTCATAGTTGCAGTTTGCTATGTTCCTTTATCACGTCAATACTTGAAGTGTTAAAGTGGCAACAAAAACACGCAACTACTTAAAGAGTCACTACTAGTCCCTACAGTCTGTCTACTCGCATACGAGTACATATCGACAGCAACATGGTAGTGGGCATATTCAGAAGGCCTTGACGAAAACAGGCCTAAGAATATTTTCTGGGATATCTAAATCCCGTTCTCGTAGGATTTCTAGGCAGGGTCTGATGGTAGTTCCACCTCATACTACCGCCACAATCACCTGAAATTGCCAAAACCGAACCAAAACTGTTTAGAACATGAACAGGACGAAAGGGGTCGGAACTTGTAACGTAAAATATGCAACTGAAACTAACATCACGAAATTAGGCGATCACATAACTCGAGATGAGAAGCAATTTTGAAACATTTTTCTTTTTTGGTGGCGAAACGCATACACATTTATCTTGCTTCTGAAAATAGTCGTATATCAGGCCCTAAAAAAGTAATGAGATCTGCTTCAGGATGGTACTCGTAGAATTGAAGGCTTTTATTCCCAATGCTGTAATGTGTCATTTTTGATGCAAAAGCAAATAAACCTGGCATGCCTTAGAGTGTATTCGCAGTCTTGGCCCCCTCCAGGCCTTCCAAACTCTGCATTCTTCCACTGTTGTATCCAACAAGTTTATTAGTACTGGTATGTTGAAAATGTGAGAGCAAGGAAAAGCTGAACAATCATACATAATAAACAACTATACTCATAGGTTTGTGTGCATATATATGTGTGTATGTCTATATATGGGCACGCATGTACGCACAATCATCGCTTCTATATCGCCAGGATAATAGTGGTTAGAAGCCATTGATGGGAGGTACAGACAACATACCGTGTGTTAGTAATCTATTGAATGTGAAGGATGTCGATGACGTTGATGATGACTTCATTCAATGCAACCACATCCGCACTCTTAGCCAACTCAATTAGAAACAGGAAAAGAGAAAGCGAGCGGGCTAAAATGAAGGCTTGGAAAGTTTGCCAATCGCTTTAGAATTGCAAAATAACAGCAGTAAAATTGCTGAATTAACCCACAAAAAAAAATTTAAACGCATTCGCAAAGTATTTGTTTTTATATTATAAATGGTTTAACAAAATATATTGAATTGTTAGAATTACAATTAATTAAATTAATTGTTAGAATTAGAAGAAATTTTTAGAAATTCGCACTTTTGTGGAGTAAAGGAAGACAAGAGAAAAGGAATAAATGATATTCAATCATCCAGATTAAACGACCGAAGCTGGAATTGTGAGGTGTCTACATTTATTTATCAGGATATGCATAGTTCAGCTTATAACGTTAAATAATGAGGACAAAAAAGATACCATTGTGTATAACAAACGATTAAAGTCATTAAATTTAAAGTGTACATTCGAAATTCATACAATAAAACAGGGAAGAAAGGAAACACAAATGGTTCTTTATCACAGGACAAACTCCTGGAGCTGAAGTCACCAAAATATGCATAAATTCTGCTGTAAATTCTGCTTGCTAAGCGAACGACAACAAATAGACTTTTCGAATTTCCCATTTTTATAGAACAGGGACTTTCATAGAACAGGACGCAAATTATATCCATCCATTATATCCCAAAACAAACGGCTGCAACTGATATGAAATTGCGGATATACATTCATTTATCAGGAAGATCCAACCATCCGGAGATGGGCACAAATTCCTACATTTAGGAAATAAAACGGAGAAGAAAAGGTGCGCGAATGATGCTATATTGAAAAACAAATGCCGCAAGTTCAGCTTCCACATCCACAGAAAGTCGTGTATGTACATGTATGTACATTCCTTCTATTTTCTAAGTGGAGGACCTCTAAGCTGGCTTATTCTAAATGGTACAATCGCCCAGAGAAGTGACTAAAACTAAACTAATTTAAATTCTTACAATCCTTTCATGAGACTGGCATGCGACAAAAAGTGACTTTTAAGTCTCTAATTTTTTGGGGCATAAAAAAGGGGCCAAAAAAATGGTACCATTTGCTCACAACAAACAGCTAATTTCAAAATTGTTAAATTGGAAAAATGCGGTAATATATAAGAATTTTCTGGAATTTCGTAATTTTAGCACAATAAGCAGGCAATAGAATGTGGCTCTGGTAAATCCACAACAAACGGAGGCAACTGAAATGGCAAAATCGAAGGATGTAAAGGTATTTTTGGTACTACTTATATTAGAAAATAAACAGAGAAAAGGGGACATAAAAAGTACCATCACCATTTTCCACTTTTCGAAAGCAAATAGGAAAGAAATGACAAAAATTCGTATTCTCGGCTAAAACAAACAACTATTCCGGAAATCATCAGTTGATGGATAACAAAAAAAAAAACGCTTTCTAAATGCACACTTTTACTGGGTCAAAACAGATGAGAAAGGAAGCAAAAATGTTAACAATTTCGAAGTTAGTATTTATGTGACATAAACAAGGAAGAAGCGGTTTATGAGTCCGCCGTCTACAATCCTGATATCGTGATATTAGAAGCTGATTTAAGGAGCGTTTTCCTCTTTCGGATTACCCAAAATTCAACTTTTCAGGAAAACCTGTTGGCGGAAGGTATGTCATTGTCTAGAGTTAAAGTTCTGAAATAAAAGTAAAGCAAACTGTTTATTGTTCATTATTTGAATAATTGACAGCTCAACCGGTCGCATGTGCATCATATGGATCAAGTATATGGTTTTATAGAAAATTCTACCCGTTTTGTTTACCTATCTTGGCTGAAGACGTCATACCGAACTGCGTCGTTCGGCAAAGGAGTTCTAATTTCACAAAAATACCTGACTCAGCTATGGCTATAGGAAATTTTTGCTGTATCGATCTATCGAGTTCAGTCTTATAATCGACGAAAACGTCACACATATATCCACATATTTTATCGTCAGTCTTCTCTAGAATTTGCATAATGTGAATATCTGATGAGTTGCAGGTTTAGCAGAAACAAAATAATTTTGATAAATTCCAACCTGGTCGGATACACTGCCTTGTTCATATATCGCATTCGACAGAGCCTATATATTATTAGTATATAATTGGATAGTTTTTTTAACACAGGGCATAATAAGCTTAGATTATAATTTTTAGATTTGCATTTGTTGCGCTAAATTCATTCTAGTTGCTGATCCATGCTTATTATCAGCCCGTTTTCGGCTTGTCAGGCATAGGTTTTAAATGACTCTGTTGACAGACCATCAGCCCTGGCAGCTTTGTTGGTGCTAAACTGTGATATTGCTATATCTTTTGTATTGGTGCTGGGTAATTTGTGCTATTGTCACCAGCATCTTTTCCTCACTGACGCTGCCATTCACTACAGGCTTCAGACCAAAATATTCCGTATACTACATTTCCGTACCTACAATATCCATTTCCATTTCCAATACATTTCCATATATTTTGGTATCGACGGAAAGTGGAAGTTGTTTACATCTTTCTTCTAATACCTTTGAAACTCTTTAAAAGTAAGTTATTTTTGTTACTTTCACTAATTTTTCGTTTTTCCTACCAGTTTAACGGAAAAACTCACCGAATCATTAAGATTTTTTAATTCTCTTAAATGAATATTGTTTTAAATAAATATTATGAATACATGATCGTATTTTTCAGTATTGAATGGTTCGGACAAAAAAAAATATACTACAGTGTTCGGAGAAACAAAAGCGAAAAAGAATCCGTTTTCGTTTACATTTGTTGGTATTCAGTGTTATTCGGACGCTTATTTTAATGGTGTAGGGTGTTAAAAGATAAAAATTATATTTACTTAATTCACTAGCTGAAAGCAACGAATACGAGAAGCTCATAGGTATGTCAATCGGTAACCTGGCTCGCGGGGATTCAGTCACTATGGGGCATTTTTCGGCAGTGGAGTGTGTTTTGCAAAAAAAAATTTTTTTTGAATTTTACAAAAATGTTGATTGGGTGACTCTAGCGCATAGAAGATTCTGTAATATTTGACATTTTCGCTAATCAAATGATGCGCCAAACATTCCTCTTATTCGGGAACACTGGGAACACTAAAATCTGACAGTGTTGATCAGTCTGACGATCCGAACTTTTCTATTCGAAAGCCTTTTATCACGACGGAGAGGCATCACAGACGTCCAATACCTCTCGGCCATGATATACTCATGACATCCAGTAAAGCTTTCATGAATTGGCCATCACACACAATTTCACTTCACATTTTTTTTGTGGAGTTTTCTCAAATCTAAAGTTTACGTCAGTAAATCGACTTACCTGACGCAATGGAAAGAAAATATCCGTCACAAAATGGCAGCCATCGTGGAGTTTACCTGCCGAGCCGTCATAAGGAATTTCACTGTTCGCTTAAACGAGTGTTGCGAACACGGGGGTTCACATTTGGGCGATATTATTTTTAAGAAATAAATTCCTAAATTGTAGATTTTAATAATTAATAAATATTATTTCGACAAATGGCTTGCTTTGTTTAATCGATTCACTGGTTATAAACTTACAAGGTGTCTGTACATATCACAGATGTTATGCTGTATCCATCCCCGTTCCAGTGAATCTCTTAACATGGATGGTAGTGAGTAAATGATAACCTCTGTGTAAAGGGTCCAGAAATTCCAGTTACATATCCTGAAATAAAGGCCTTTGAAGCACTTGCCAGGATTGTCTGCACTTAGAGGTTTGGTTTCTTTTTACCCTACTATGTTTTCATATTAAAATTTTAAGGATAAGAGGCTTACTAGATCACCGCATCCAATTCTACTAAAGGAATCGCGAACTGTCACACAGACTGTCATAAAAGTTGATCTCCAGTGGCAGACGTTACTCAACTACTTATCTAAGGAGCATTTGTGGCAGCATGCCATTCATATTACTCGACAGGAAAACTTATTGCTTTAGCTGACACCAGAGAGATACAGGGTAGCGTTGTCAGGGAAAGCGTCGCCTAAGTGGGACTTTCTGCACAGGTTTCTAATTATTCTCATGCGAATAACAGCTAGAGAATTAACATGGGATGGTGTCCATCTCCCAAACACGTTAAAGTATGTTACTGTAATGTGACACTAGAATATGTCATAAAAATACCGATGTAATTCATAATGAATAAATTATTATTTCCTAACCGCTAATATGTCACAGAATAAACTTTAAATAACATAATTTAATAACTGTTAACATATAAATTTTGCCAACACTCAACTTTCACACCAACATGTTGACCCAGCGCTCCCGCCTGTCCTCCTCGCTAGTCCTTACTCCGATTTCGAAATTCAACAAACAAACATACTGTCGTCAACAAATGTTACATAAATTATATGAAACACAGTTTCAGCACTCAGTGCCGCTCAAACACATTCATGCAAATATGATTTATGATATTTTCGTGTAAATTCACTTGACAAATAAAAATAGAATTGAAGTGAAAAATTTTATTGGCAATTTTACAAATTTTACGAATGAAAAACGGCGCCGGCATTGTAAATTGATGGCAGAATAAATTGGGTTTGATTGCCACTGCAATATTTGAATATGTACTCTTATTTTTAAATTTCTTTACATTTCGTTGGAATATATTTTGGGTTTAGATTTCACAAAAGAAAAAAATGGAAATAATTGTTTATTTAACAGGGCCACGAGTGTTGAAGTGTGTCAAAGATTATTATTTGATGGAACTAAATAGAATGTAGTTATTTGTCGCCGGTTGTACAGAAAAAGTTGCAGAATTGAGGTCCGTATATAAACAGATTTAAATGTGGATATCCAATAGAATTGTTTAGTAATTTATTTTTTTTTTGGTGAAATGTTCAACTTTAATTTTAAGTTGTGGGCATTTAATTTATTTTTCTTCTTGTTTTCATCATCATTTTATTATTAAGTTGAGTGGTTGAGCTTATTAAGCCATTGCAACTAATCCTAATATTGGACTGCCAACAATCACTTGACTAGTATAAGAGTTGAGTTTCAGTGACATATTTTTTATATACTTAGTTAAGACGCATTGTTTTTACGAGAGCGGTCCCAAAACTAGCTGAACTGACGTATAGATGGTGCCAGTAGTTCGAAAAAAAAATATTTTGGTGAAAAGTGGCAACCTTTTAACCGTTTTAAGTTTCAAGGCGCCATGTTGCTTAGTATTTTTATTAGAGCCATAAAAGTAAACTACAGTACTACTATTGTAAATATGGAAAAAATTGGTCACCCTTTATTAAAAGGTTTCGCTCCAACCGATATTAAAGCCGAGCTCGACTCTATCCTATTGGATAGCAGAGTTTAAACGAGGCCATACGAGCTGCCGAGACGAACACCGTGGTGGTCGACCTATTGAGGTGTCCAGGCCAGACACGGTTCCACACAATCCACAAAATTGTATTGGATGATCGTCGGCTGAAAATGAGTGAGCTAGCTGAAATGATAGGCATTTAAAAAAAATTTATACATCATATATTAAGTGAAGATTTAAAGATGAGAAAGACTGCCGCGCTTGCTTCGAATAGAGGGAAAACAGCGTCGTGAAAATGTTTCAGGAGAGTGTTTGGCGATGTTTCACCGCAATAAAGTCAAATTTTTGCGTCAATTTATAACCATGGATGAGACATGGGTTCACCACTTAACACCTGAGACAAAGGAACATGCAATGGACTGGAATGGGAGAATCCTGTCCAAGTAAGACGAAGACGGTCCTGTCTGCAGGAGAGGTCATGACGTCTATTTGTTGGGATGCGCATGGAATTATATTTATTGATTATCTTCAGGAAGGAAAAAGCATCAACAGTGAATTTCATGCTAATTTATTGCAGCGCTTGGGTGATGAAATTATGAGAAAAAGACCGCATTTGGTGAAAAATGTGTTGTTTCATCAAGACAAAGCTCTAGTCAACATATCTCAGTTTGATGGCTTTAAACAAGGTATAGAAGCTATTCCCTTTCGTTAGAAAAAAACGCATCGAGCTAATGGAGATTGTGTTGAAAAAAAAAAATCCCAACTTTTTGCGCCTTTTTGTTAGGTCGGCTAGTTTTGCATGTTCTAGCAGCATGTCATTCATGTTATTCAAGCTAATAGCCTTCTCCCAGACGAAAGTCCGATGGCACTGGTAGAGATGTTAGTTAGAAATCTTGAACTATTTACGAAATTCTGCTAAGCAGTCCGATTATTCTTAAGTGACTAACAGGCAGAGAACCTTGATTTGACAAACAAAAACTCGAAATGTTTGGAAGATGCCTCTGCTGGTGGATGCTGGTGGACTTTCATGATTAATATAAAGCTGACATCATCGGCATCCTTGATATGAGATGAACAGGATTAGCACTGGAAGCAAAAACTGTGACATATAACGTAAACAAGTACCGGGAATTGATCATTTAATGTAACTGTTTGACTGTTTTCTTTGATTATAACGATTGGCAGAACATCAAACGATAAATAAAGTATATTATAAATGCGTTATGCGAAAGAGAATACTTATGAATTTTGCGCCGCTATAATGTATTATGCTATCTTACATGGCTATCATTGTGAACGAATTTCTGGCCAAAAACATAGCAAATAATCTGTATATCTTTTTTTATCAACGGGTTTAGTGCGCACTGCTGAAAGGCTATGAGATAAGATACACATTCTGTGAGTACCTAAGAGAAACAAACGACGGATAGCCTGCCAATGAATTTAAAATTATTCTGAAAGATTTTAATGCCAAAATCTGAACTGAATATGCTCCTATCTAATAGACGGGAAATTCAGTTTTTATAACAACATCATAGATAACGATTACGGACCAGTTAGTTTTACGTTAGCGGTAGTTTGGATTCCCATATAATCATGTTCACAAAGCAACTTGACTATCTCGTGTTCATAATACGAGAGACTAAATTGATCGAGTGGTGATATAAGATCGTGTATGGTCTGTGGTGCTAACATGCATTTTGATCACCATCTAGTTTCGGCTGAGGTATGCACGAGATTGAGCGGTTTACCCTCGAGATATTCGCAGACTGTTCCAACAAACTCTCTTAAAAATGCATTTCTACTACAAAATGCGTATACTTATGATGTTCCTAATATGCACTGATAATACATTGTCCATTCAACGGCGACTGCCACAAAAACCGTACTTGGGTATGACAAACTGTGCACTGGCAACCTCCGATAAGATGAAGAATGAAATTTGAAGAAAAACACTGTATAAATGGCAACGCTGCAGCCAATGGCAACATATTCTAGAAGGGAACGTTTGAAACGTCGATAAGTAAGGTAAAGAGAAGTCCTTATCTCTTGACCATGCTTATCAACGTTTTAAGTGGAAGAAACGTTTGTATAAAGAGCGAGAGAGTGATAACATGGAAAAATACAAGATAAAGTTAGAGCTCGAAACTGATTCCAAAACATCAAAAGCAAAGGGTAAAAGTTCCACTCCTCCACGTGGTACTTGCGGTCCCCATTGGCATATACCACATAGGAAGAAGACTGCAGCATTCTAAAAAATTGAAAAGTTAGCAAAACATGATTGTTTTTAAAAACAAATAGTCTATTCGTTTAGGACCCTGCATGAGCGTTAATGACTATAAATTTGTTAAATGATTCCGTTTACTGCGAAACTATCGCCAATAAAGTTAATAATACCTGTCTGCCAATTATATGGATAGTATTAGTCATAATCACACACTCCCTCAAAACAAAAAAAAAAAAAATTGGTTAATAAAACACAATATTTATTATTCATTCAAATTTATTGTATCGCCACCAAAGAAAGCTCCTTGCGAAATAGCAGTCTTGTGCCAACCAATAATTCAATTATCAAAATAATCCAATTATTAAACGAATTTTCTGGAATCCTTTTTTGTCATCTATCACCTAAGCTGGAGCCATTTCAGTTCAATATGGCATTTGTTACCAAATATTTGTTGAGTTTTTTGCCAACATTTATTCACAGATGGCGTGTTATAGCGATACAAAGTTAAAAAATCTGTTCCTTCCCCATCAGTTGAAGATACTGATGACCATATTTGAATGTACTTCACCACTCCATGCATTTTTTTTATAAAGTCCACTCACCGAAAATATTTTGTAAATTTTCAGCAATTCGGCATACAAAATTTTAAAAATGTTGTTCGAAATTGTTATCCACCGCAAAATTTACAAAACACACTTGAGATGAGGTAATAAAATTGAGCGCTTTAAGGTGAGGTATAAAATTGTAGCGCAAACTGAACGACAAATCCGCTCAATCCCGTCCCGTCAGTATGGAGAATAGTTGTACCAACTTAGTGACAATACGAATTTTGGAAATCCCTTTAGGTGGATTAATCACTTACATCAATTTCCAATACTTTTTGTATGTTATTTACTACGATCTTAGTAGATGAACGAAACCTTCTCTAAACGGATACGAATCTAACTGTATCAGGTAGTAATTCTATCCGCTTCAATGTGCAACGTAGAATCATGGGTTTGCAGAGAATTCTGAAAGTCTCTGGTAGGGTTTATTATCCATCCATCCATCTATCCATCCATCCATTATTATCCATAAAATATATGGGCCCATCATCGATAGTGGAACAATAATCGGCATCGAAATGATGAAACGCAATAATATACAAAAAGCTTAGCTGGATCATGTTTTGCGGATGGGCTAAAATGCCACAGCATGATAAGTTTTCGACAACGAACTAATTGAAGAGAGCGAAAGAGTTAGACAAAAACTCCGTTGGTAGGATTATGTTTGTAAAATATTGTCCATACTCGGTGTGGCAAATTGAAGAAAGAGACCTCAGTGCTTGGAATTCGTTTTCACGTGGGGCGTAAAATAGAAAAAAGTTTCGCCATCTAAGTATATAAATAATTAAGAAGTTTTCTGCAGAGACCACTGTTTACTTCGATTACCGGATCGATTGCACAAAAATGGTAAATATCGTGTGATTAAATATACTCGTATGGCGCAAAAGGGGGATTGTGTTGAGAACAAAATTGAATATTACCGAAAAAGCAGTTCTTTTTAGCCTAGGACGATTATTTTTCCCCCTCTTCCTGATATTTTATATTTAAGTGTGAAATTTTGCACCCCTTGTGTAGTGAATTCTTGATGGAAAAAAATTAAAGTTTTTATCTGGTAAAATACTGACAAAAAGTAACATTTTGGTGAGCCAGGCAACCTTTTCTGTTTGAATGGAATATGTTGCGCATTTTCACTTTTACACATATACCTATACAATAGGTACGTTTATATAGAAAATTTGACTTACTCAGATCAATTTGAAGTTGTAATCACTTCCACAAAGGAATTTAATAAACGAGAAACTTTATGTCAGTCCCTTATTGAGCTGCGACTTGTAAACTTCTCGGGGAATTTTACTTCAAATTTAATGCAGTAATGTATCATCCAATTTCTACATAGTAATGCATGATAATAACAGTATTCCCCTGAAGCAAACCCTTTTAAACATCATCATTCAAACTATTCCTGGCTCATACATTTTTAACCAAGACATCGTTATTTTCCTTCCCAATAACATAAAAAATTAAAATATTACTTACTGTTCGTTTCGCCTTACCCCAATAGTGGGTGTAATTCTCCTTGCAGCTGTGTCTGAAATTATTATGCACATGTATGTTGTTATTTATGATCCTGTACTGCACTCCTGGCAAGTGTGTATGTGTGTGTGCATGCGTATGCATATGTATACGCTTTATCATTTGCATATATACAATGACATTAATATGTGAAAATTTCCTTAAATTATGTAAAGTATCATTTTAAGTTCATATATTAAGTCTGTAAAGTATTGTTTATGAGAATGGCCAAGGATGCAGTACAGAGCAATAAGCGTGATAACATTTGCAACGCCAGTGAAAATTTATAAGATTTATGTGATGACACATATCAAGTAGGAAAGTACTTGCAACAATATTTTGTAAATTCGCAAAGATTTTAAAGATTTTTGTTTTATATACTCCACTAGAAATTGTTACAAGAAAACAGAAATAATTAGGGCAATAATCAATATGGTTAACAAGTTATTGTGCTTCAGAATGTTGATTTATATGTTCTTTTAAGAAAAGAATTTTTATTATTTGTTAAATTGAAGACGAAAATCCTTCAACGTTTATGTTCCATAAATTCTGTAACCCAATACCGTAACCCAAAGGAATGAAGGAATATAACATTTGATACGGCAACAATTTTATATCCAAAAGAAAGCTTTTAGCGTACAAGGTATCTTTGACCAAATGTGTTTTACGAGTTTTTAAGTGGATTCTGCGATGTCCGCCTTAACGTCAGCTTGATTTATTGGTAGGCACGATAACTGCCAAAAATCTTTACCAAATTTCTTACAACTTGGAATATATTGGTCTATCCCTTTTGGTGTATCCCAAACAAATGATCCTCATTTGCAGACTGCACTAACTTATATTTGTATCCATTATCTTGCTAATTAATGCCCGTTCTGGTAACTCCCAAATAAATGACCTATTTAACCCACATATTCTTTGGTTCATATCTTCTACCTAATTGCATTAAGTTCAATGGAAATTGATAAACGTTAAGGGACTGCTGAGGTAATGTTGAAGCATGAAAATGGGCCTCACTGTTAAAACGTTCTAATACATTCTATACTGATTTTCTACTGACTTTTCGAAATACCATTTTTCAGTTTGAAAAGTAAATTTAAATAAAACACACATAAAGCTATGATTTTGATGAAACTTTTATTTTATTATAAAGCTTGGATCTTGCCAATATGTACGAAATATCATTTACATGACCGCCTCTGGATTGATTGCAGCGGTGAATCCTTTTGAGGTAATTTTCTACCATTTTTCCGTACATTTCGAGCGGTATCTCGACGATAACTTCACGAATGTTGGTTTTCAAATGCTCCAACCTTTGGGTACTATCTGCGTAAACACTACCTTCAAGGAAGACAAGCACAAAAAAAGTCTAATGGCGCCAAATCGTATGATCGTACGCTTTCGGGAAACGTTTCAAGCATAAAGCCAAAATAGGTCGTGTTGTGTAACCCCAGAGTGAGAAATGAGCTGCATCGCTGAAGAAAATTTTGTTCTAAAAATCTGTAGCACCCAATGGCCAGCCGGCTGTAATTGTTGCATGAGTTGGACTCTATACAGATGGAGGTGAAAATCCAAATACAAAATATGCCGTGTCAAGACTTATGGTAGGCACAATTGCTGACAATGCCGTGGAATCGACAAATTCGGATTATCCTCCACATTTTCACAAACAGAAGCGATATTTTCGGCAATGCGTGCATTGCGATGATATACAGGCCTGACCACATCTGAAACACTTCCAGTCTCTTCAAATTTCTGTATAATCTTGCGAATTCCTTTGCACAGCAGGTCGATAAAGAGGACTCCGTAATGCAAAAAAATCAATACTTTTGTATTAAGTTTTAACTATTTTTACGCGTTCTTCGTTTGTTAAACGATCCATATTCGTGAATAGCAAACCTTTCACTAAATAAATAACACTTCAGATAACAGGTATTTAACAGCTGACAGCCTTGCCAGACAGGCGGTTTTAAAACCACTAAGTAGATAATCCATTTACATGGGAGGCCCAGAATTTGTCTTCATTATTTTGCTCTAGCAAAATTTTAGAAAATTAACCAGTATCTCCCATATAAATGACCGATTTAACCCATACATTCTTATGTTTCCACATTCTGTGTGGTATGCTAATTTTATTAAAAATTGGTATACAAAAAGGTAATGTTGGCACATCGTAGTCTGCTGTAAAATAAACTTCTATTCTTTATATTGCTATATGATGTCTGGCAAAATTTGGGAAAATGTAGATTTCAAATTGCATCCCCGTCTCACACAAAAATTTAAATTATATTAGTAATTTTTAAAATGATGTCTGAATAATGTGAATTTTGCCAACAATATTTGCCAACTAAGTGAATTTTGTTGTTTTTGTTTTCTTACTTTCATACATATAAAGCACCACCACAGACCGCATCGAAATTAAGTTCTCACCTGAGCTTTTGATTTACTCTTAAGCTTTTGATTCACCTGCCAAATAAATTGTTTTTGTTACGTTAAACAATACAAAAATTTATAAGAAGCTATAAGAAAACCGTAAAAACTTAAATACTTGTACTTACACACTTTTGTAGTTTTCATAATGAACGGAAACGGAAGTAGTCTTGCTAAAACATTGTTGTAGAAGACCGCTTGCGTGTGTGCAAGTAAGTACTAAGCACATACTCAGTGAGTGGTTAGGAACTTGTGTGTTGTTATTTCCCGAGCACCCAATGATGGTGTTGCTAAGATGGTAATTTTTGTAATAATCGGTGCTGTAATTTGCGTTGGATGAGCCGCCATAAGCAGCGTAGCAGAACTACAACTATTTTTTCACAATATGAAACGCTGGTTTGCAAGTTTAACGATTACCTTCCTTCAATAGTCATTTGTTATTTTGGGCTCAACGTGTGTGAAGGTGTCCAGTTGAGGTACTACCACAGAGGCGCGTTTGGGAAGTAGATAACCTCTGTCAGCAGCCTCAAGACTGTGATCAGATGGGGTGAAAACATGAAAATACTACAGGAAAGAAAGAACAAAGGTTCACAAATGCTCGCTACACAGCAAACTACCTATATATAAGAGCAATTGTTTAAGGACACACGTTTGGAATGTCAGAAGCCTCTAAAAAGTTGGCAAATATTTCTCGTAAATATATGGCTGACATCAATATCACTCAGGAGATGGACTGGACAAGAATTTTTCTAAAGGGTTGTTGAGCAAGGGTTGTAAAATTTGCGCAGAATGACTGTTTAAATTGTTAGTTAACGGTGGAATTGTTTTACAAGTTCAATACGGAACGTATTCCACTAAGGATTGTGGAAGAAAACAATTAATTCAATTCAATTTCTTCGAATCTTTTTATAACGTATATGTATAATTTTATACAACCAATAATATAACACCTAGAAGGAACCGTCTAAAGTAACAAGTACGTATATTTTTTACCAAATGCTATTAATAACTTTTTAAGTCGATTGAGCGATGTCCATCTGTCTGGGTGACTGGTCGGTATACACGATAACGATCCCAAATCTTTACTGAACTTCTCAAAACTTGGCCCAGCCTAATATTTGGCCCGACCGTAATAGGAAAATAAGCTTAATCAACATTTTCTGACATTTCCCATACAAATCGACCGAATTTCAGAAGTTTAGTTTTTCCCCAGCAACTACACATTTGTAGAAGGAGCACTTAAATTGCTGTTCATTATGTTTGTTCTGCGAATGAAAATGGAAGACGTTGCTGTGGAAATAACCACGCCCCCTCTTGTAATTGCCATACAAACTACCTAATATTACTTCTATATTGCTGGATTCGTATCATTGATTCAATTAAAATATTCAGCATAATTGAGGACGCATGAATCATTTAGTGCTAGTACTTAGTACTTAGGGTACACAAAATTGACACATGATCTAAGCCAATACAGGGTTATCCATTTGTCGGTTTCAAAATTAAATTTAAATAAAACACAATGATTTCTATGAAATTTTTATTTTATTATAAAGCTTGGACCTTG
>JAHXMU010000335.1:458497-494087 GCA_019455685.1 Philornis downsi | reverse complement strand
TTTATGTTTTTTCGTAACTATGAAATTGAGCGTTCCTTCCTACGTATAGCCTTTTCTCTTTCATGAATGATTCATAACACATTTCCAGCTTCACAGACTTTATAATCAATAACGTACATCAGTTGCAAAAAGCATTAATTGCGTTGTCGTATTGACCATTATGTGACATTATATGGTTGACTCTGAAAGCGTCTATTACATAGTTCATTCGACTGTACAAAAACTCCAACATTTGGTTTTTCTAGACAAGCATTATCGTTCAGCGACATATGCAGACTCGATGCTTGGAAATTAATCTACACCTATGCGAAAATAATTGCACATGTGTATTTTATATCATGCAATAAAAAGCTATTTGCATACAACATTCAATAAAATACATTTCCTTTTTCACGTTTTTCAAATTAAATTCTGTTAAAATTATCCATTCTCATTTCCGGTTGCCGGACATCAGTTTTTGCAAGCAATCACCTGTTTGCACATTAAAAACTTTGTTTACCTTTTCATTATATTGCACAAATTTACATACAACTATGTAAGTCAATGAATGATCAATATTTTAAAATCCTCTGTTTAAGTGAGATTATTTCATTGTTTATTTAATATGAATTCCTCCGCCCTCGGTCATTTGTAAATGTTTGCTCGCTTTTAAATATTTATGAAACAAAATGGGAATTAAAAAAAAAAATGCGCTCGAGAACAACAAATTAGTGAAATATGAGTATAATTGTTTATATTGCTGATGAGTGGTTTTCAATAAAGAGGAAAAACTTCATTCTCTATTAATATTTCACACATCTACGCATATTAAGGTAACTCGCGAAAATATATAAAACTTGCAATTTTGATCATTTAATTTACATTATTTATTAATGATTTACAAAATATTTTGAAATTAAATTAAACACTTTCAACTAAATTCCATATGTTTTCTGGGTGAAACCTTTTAATGTCACATGATTTTCCGAATTGTTTCGCGAATAAATTCCTTAAATTCCATAAAAAAATGACAGCTTTGACAGCTTCAGTTTCAGAAGCTTATACTGATTTGTCAACCACTCTACTACTCGAAGTGTTGGGCAGATATGTATCGCGGTTCAAACCTATAGACGTACGAACAATAGTCGCTTCTATTTAACAACAAGCTCTGCCGGTTACCACATATTCAACGAGGCAATTTAAAGATGTTGAGCGTAGGACAAGACTTTTCACAAAAATTCGATCTTTGATTTTCTACAAGGGGGGACCTCCCTGAAAGGTGCCAACAGACTATTAAATGTGATTATCAAAGTTTTAGCTCAATCTGGTGATACAATTCTATGTGTCATTGAAAAGATAATTTTGAATAGAATGCTGGAGTTTACTGAAAATAACTCTAATTTGAAGAAAGAACAATATAAGTTTCGAAGAAAACAATCAACGAAGAAGTACTGAAATTGTATTCCTTGATACAGAGAAAGCATCCCAATCGATTTGGCACAAAGGTGTCATTTTTAAACGTAACAAATTTGGTTATCTAATTTAACTGCCAAAATTGATTACCAACTTCCTCTTATATAGGACATTTGCTGTAGGTATAGAAAATCATATATCCTGCAAAAAGAAGCTCAAGTTTCTCTTCTATCGCCTTTATTGTACTCGATATATATGCATCTGATTTTAAATTATCATACTAAATTAAATTATCATACTTTTCTAAATGGAAAATAAAAGTTAATGAGGGAAAAATATAAGCCTTGTTATGTCCATTTAATATATCTCCCAAAAGAACTCCAACCATCTCATTGACAATTCAAGACTCATCCTTTCCTATTCAACCGTCGATGAAATCTCTCGGCATAATTCCGGAAAAAAGTTAATATTTAAGGATAATATTTTACATATGCATAATATGGAAGGGCTCTGTTCGCTTTGCTAAATCGAAAATAAACACTAAGCACAAAAAATAAGCTATTGTCGTATAAAATATGCATCCAACCAATAATGAAATACGGTTACCAAGTTTGGTGAATGTAACGCCCAAAAAAACACATGTTCACAAACTTCAAATTATTCAGAATAAAGACCTTAAGATCAGTTCTAACTTAAATAGACGTCATTCTATAGTAAATCAATATAGTCAATATAAGGAAGATATATTTAAAGCGGTCATTTGTAAACTCACAAGCAGATTCGAAGATCGAAACAGAACAGAGCTTCAAATTACGCTATTCTACGAAATATGCATACCTAATACCTTCTACAACTTCAGTCATGAAGTCGATAGAAGTTTTTAATATTAAAATTTCTTAACACAAAACACAAATTAGGGGTTTTCCTTTATCATTTCCCCTAACTTGAGTCACAATTAAAAATAACACAATCTACTCCTATATTTGCTGCAATACTAATTCTCAAGCTTTGCAAATAAAACAAAAGAAAATGTGTCGTTATATTTGAAGTTAACAATTAATGAATAAAATGTAGTCTTTTCTTTATAAAATCGGTTTTTCAAATGTCGAAGTCTATATATTTTAATAATTTAATGCTGGTACAGCGCTGACTTTTCGCGGTGAAACTCTATACAAAAACAATAATAAAAAAAATTGTGAAACTTTAAGCCAAATTTTTCCACCAGACAGTACTATGTTTTTTCGTGAGGGACATCTTATTAAATGGGAACGCCAACTTTTGTTTGTTTTAGCAGCACTGCCATCTTTTTTGTGTTAGTTTCCTGCACTGTAATCGGATCAGGTCTTTGCGAACCCTGTTATAAGTGGGCCATATCATTTCTTACTTTTGTGCATAAATGTTTATGAAACACAAATTTTGGGAAGTAGAAGACAAAAAGGCATCTGAAATTATTTTGAATCACTAAAATCTTCCAATTGATGTACGAGCAATAATGATCGGGCAAAATATGACGAAGATATCACTATCTTATTATAGAACCCACGAGATATAAAATGCGAAAAATTTTCATAAAAGTACCATAAGTCGATAGGGAAAAATATCTGATATTTACGATTTCTCTAAAGAATATTACTTGAAAAAAAAATTAACAGAAAGTAAACATCAAAAAATTTTCTCTAAAAAACACGATGTTATGCGGTTTTTTCTTAAGTAAGAACGACTTAATTCCGACATCAAAAGTTTTGTAAGTCATAATTAATTAATTTCGAATTTTGTTCTTAGGGAATGGCTCATACGTGAACTATTTCGAATGGGCCACGGCTCAGCATACTGTACATACGTACTCGTATAATATTGCAAATTAAGTGTGATGTGGACTTGTTGCAATAAAGTCACTCGACTACTTCAATACCAATTAGGTAAACGTGTTTAACAACTCATATTGACGAGCTATTTTAAGGAATATCTAATTACAGCAGGGAACAAAATGAAATGCGCCACTTTTGCTTTAAGTACAGCAATAGGTTTTAAGGCAAAAATTAAAAAAAAAAAAACTGACAAATTAACAACTCTCTTCTGGCATCACTTCATCTTTCAACAGCGCTAAGGTCAGTCTAATTAAGCGTATGCCAAAAATTGTGTAGCCTCAGGTCAAACAATATGTCATTATTTTCAAAATACACTGTTTTCTCTTCATTTTATAAATAGAGGGCTGCGATAACGTAAATTTTTGTTCGTTATATTGGATTATAATTCTTTGCGAAATTTATTTTCCGATATTCATCATTCAAATTACTTATTTCTTCAGTTTCTCTAACTTCAACCAAATTCAGTATTCATCTTGTGATTGGTAAACATGGATTTGAGTATGAAAATAGGATGAGTTGCCACATTCCTTTAAGTACCTCTCATAAAAATTGACCGCTTTAATAACAATCAATGTTTCTCATAACAATCGAGCGATTTACCACTCCTTTTCTGGCACCCTGCAAACTTTTGCACCAACAAAAAAGGACGTTGGTGAAGGTATGTGTAGATCAGTTGCCCTGACTGGAATTTCTGTTTTAATTTTTCTAAAGTTTGTTTAACAATTTAAATCATATTCCTAATCGCCGCGACATATGCTGCAGCAATGTGTTGCAATAAGTTTAATTTTAATTTATAAAGTATAATAGAATCATATATGCCCAAAAATTTTAAATAGTCCATGAAAGTTCTTTCCAGTGCTCGTGCTAGCCCGCGTGGATGGTCACAGATATCAAAATTTTAAATATATTTTTTTTTATATTTTTTTTATATTTTTTAGTGAAATAGATTCAATTTATCACTAGTTTATCTTAAAATCACAATTTCATTACTACTTGCAAAATGCTTCAGAAGCTTTGGAAAGTTGGCTCAAAAGAACAGATTCCAAACCATCCCAACAAAACAGTGTAGTCACTAAAGCATAAATTCACCATAATTTGCAAAGCAACTTTACGTTGATTAACGTAATTATCAATGAATTTAACAAAAACTTTTCATAGAACGAAACACTTTTTACAGTGCCCATATTTTCTGCAGAGTTATTATACAGGGTGGCACACAAATTGCGCTATAATAAGAAATTCAAATAACTTTTGTATTAATCAATGTATTTCATTTATTTATTTATTTATTTTTTTTTTACTTGTATTTTATATAATTTTATATATTATAATTTTAATTTTATTTTATATAACTAATTGATTTTTGGAAGATGATAGACCGTAAATGACCTCCATGCTCATTCACGCATATACGACGCTTGATCTGAAAATTATTCAATGCGGCCGGAAGAGTTGACGTCGGGATCGCCTCAATTATTGTTTTATTGGACTGCTTCAATCAGTTAAATTCCTTGGTTCCGTTTTGTACACCTCCTGCTTGACATATTCCTATAAAAAAATGTCTGGTGCAGTCAGGTCAGGGGAAAGTGGAGTTTCTGGATATTAATTTGTTCGGGAATTTTCATTAGAGCTCCGCCATAATCGGTCTGGCTATGTGAACAGTTGCTACATCTTGCTGGAAAGTACTAAATGTAGTTTGACCAACTGTGTTTTATAACTTTTTAAGTCGATCGAGTGACGTCCGTCTATCTGGCTGGTTGGCAAGCTGGCCGGCTGGTGGGCACGATAGCGATCGTAGTTTCGATTGACTTTTCTGGTACCTCCCATTCAAACTGACCAAATTTCAGAAATTAAGTATTTCCCCTGTAACTCTACATTCGCAGGCCGGAGTAACTTAAATTTCCGTCCATTACATTAGTTTGTAATGCATGGCAGGATTTTGAAGAAATCGATCGATTAACCACGACCATTCTGGTACCTCCCAAACAAATGGCCAATTTAGCCCATATGTTCTTACATTCAAATCTCTTACATGTTTGCACTAAAATGTAGTCAAATTTGTTGCAAGCTGAGCATTTACAGTTGAAAATGGACAGTATTGCCACATCTCTCCTGGTACCATTCACACAATTTAACTAATTTTCCTCTGTAACTTCTAATCGGAAGGCTGCAGCAGCTTAAATTCGGCTTCAAAGCACCGGCTTACAATTCCCTGTAAGCCCTGACAAAAATTAATCAAGTAACCACGTCCCTTCTGACACACCCTGTACAAATTACCGACTTAAACCTTATATTCTTAGGTTCACATCTTTCTAGTAGTTGTAATGAATTCAATCAAATTTGCCGCACGTTATGCGTTTGGTGATGTAAGTTCTGGAAAATAAATCGGAGGGCATTGCTAGACCTCTTTTGCCACATCTCATACAAATTGGTCGATTTGTCGATATTTGACAGTTGTATTGCATTATACCGCTTCATTGTATTATAACGCATTTTCAAAAATCAAATGGTTAACCACGTTTTCTCTGATAACTCTCATACAAATTACAAAATCTTACACTAAATTCAGTATAATTTAGAACGCATCAGGTATTTGGCAATCTTAGTTCTGCGAATGAAAATGACTGAATATTTTTCAAAGTATCTGGCGACCTACCCTGACAAACCTCACACTTTTGGACCAACGCAAATTTATGCTGGATGAATGTAAATGTAAGTCAGTTCAGCTGACTGAAATTTTTATATTGGTTTATTAACCTAAAGATATTTTGTTCTTGGGAATTTGGATTTTTCTGTATAAAAATAGTGTGTCTTTCAAACATATCTCTTGAATAAATTTATAATACAAAAACACACATTTTTATAAAAATATGCCATTGCAGTCAACAGAAAAGTTGTTTATATTCTTTTGAATTTGTATCCAATAAACTTGCAAAAAAAAAAAACAATTTTTATAAGTCAACGTTTTAGAAATTCTACTGCTGCTACCATATGTGTGTTCAAATCGAACTCAAATCAAATTCACCACATTTCAATTTAATCTAGTTTTTTAAGAACTGCTTAATTTCCTTAGTTTTGGGAGCGTTATAATGCGTTATGCGTTATGAGCGTTATGTGGAAATGATGAATAATCATACGAGTATTACATCTTTGGAATTGCTTACAAATTAATTCAGTTTAAATAATTTCCAGTTTTTTACGGGGTGTGTTAAATCCATTACTTCTGCTCCAATTTTTAACCACTTCTCGATTTAAGGAATGGAAAAGGAATTCAGTAATTCGTAATAACGCCATTATATTTTATTAGGCAGTGCATTCATTTCAGTGAGTCTGATAATAGAATTTATGTATACTGACTGAATGTGAGAAGCTCTACCATGGAAATGTTTATATTTACAGGTGAGATAAGATTCCAGTAGAGCTTTATAAATAAAAATCAAAACAGAAATTTTATTTATTATGTGACTTTTGTGAAGACTATCTACAAGCAACGAACATCTGTCTTGAAGAAGTTCATCGTAACTTAGTGATCTCATCGATTTATTCCCCCTAGATTTTCAATCACAGAAAGTTAGCGGCCCAACTTTTAAAAATCCCTAGGTGCCCATTTCCTGGCTACTGACGATTATAACGCTACATTCTGGGTGTCACTACTAATTACCCCCAAAGGTCATGTATTAATTGATACAATTTCTAAAATTAGCTTAAATGTGATTTTCAGCGGGCAACTAACTTATTGGCCAACTGATCGAAAACAAACTCCCGATGATATTGATTTTGGCGTTACAAAAAACATATCTAGAGAAATAATTTAAGTATAAGCTTCACTAGAACTATCACCAGATCACTCACCCACTATTGTTGCACTATGGGACCCCCAAGAAATTGTATCGCCAGCTGGGCATTTAGCGAAGACAGGAACAAACATAAATTGGTTAAAATATGAAAAATATCTCAGTACTCATTGTTCCGAAAACATACCCCTAAGAACGTCGGATGACTTAGATGTCGTTATTATAAATTAAAAAATAGTCATAAACTAGCTGCTCAACATGCTACCATAAACAACCGACAAATCAAGTATAATACAATTTATGATGTCGAAAGGCTTTTGATCGAGAAAAGAAGAGTCGGAAGAGAATGGCAACAATACAGATCCCCCAACTTAAAAACAGACTAAAAGAATGCTCAAATCGGCTTAGAAAGCTTCTAGAATCCCGAAGAATTGCATTTCTAAAAAATACATAGAGGACCTAGATGAAACTCCTCAGTTAGATTTTTCATTATGCCGTGCAACTAAAAACATTTGAAGACCTGCCATAAGTAAGCCTCCCTTGCGAACTTCGTGCGGCGGTTGGGCAAGAAATTATACTGAAATAGGAAATCTGTTCGTTAAGCATTTAAAAAATGTATTTACTTCAAATTATCGACTGATATAATTGATTTGCCACCTGTCGTTGTTGAAGCAGCTGCACTCCTAAGATTTGAGATTCGGGAGGTTGAGAATACCATAAATAATTTAAACTCCAAGAAGGCCCCTGGTTTTGCTGAAATCAGTAACAAAATTCTCTTGGAGCTACTCCACCAGTACGATTAATACAGCAGTAAGACTAATTCTTTTTATTTTCAATGCAAGTTTGCGACTTCCATACTATCCTCCAGAAGCGTAGATCTCACTAGTCACAATGATACCTAAGTCAGGTAAAGATCACACAAAGATAGAATCATATAGATCAATAAGTCTATTATCGAATATACCAAAACTTTTTGAGAACCTTCTTCTCCTTCCTCTTCTTCTTAGCTGGCGATTGGGATAGACATCCTTATCTATTATACACCGCCCGTAGAAAATAATTCCAAGCGCTTCAATCTTCTGCGCTTCTCCTCCAATTCGTCACACCATGCTTCGACAGTATTTCAAAAGCCTGATCCTTCTAACGGACGGCACGCCCTCTTCTGTGGAAAACTTTCAGTGCCGGAACATTTGGATCTATCCGCACAACATGACCCAGCCAACGCAATCGCTGTGTGTAAGGGTCCATATCTTTTCCGGAGTATTTTCCTCTCGAAAACTGCCAGTACTGATTCATTCGATTGCGTCATAATCCAGGACTCTGCGCCATATAACAAGAAGGGTGGAACCAACGTCTGGTACAGTCGAATTTTTGTTTGTCGAGAGAGGGCTTTATCACTGAATCGATTGCTTAGCCCATAGTAACATCTCTTAGCAAGCAATACTCTCCTCTCTATCTCCATGCTGACATCATTCGTTTTGTTTACAGCGGAACCGAGGTAGATGAATTCTTCCACCACTTCAAAAATATAGCTGTCAACGTTCACACAGCGTCCCAAACGAGTAGATTCTTTGTTCGTTGAAATCAGTAACTTTGTTTTGTCCTCGTTTACCACCAGACCCATTTGCGCTGCTTCCTTCTTGATGCTAGAGAAAGGTGCAGTAACATGTCGCAGTTTTCGCCAATAATGTCTATATCATCTGAATATGTGAGTTACATATGGCTTTTATTAAAGAAGGTACAAGACGTGTTAACTGCAACTTTCCTCATAATCATCTCCAACAGTATGTTGAAGAGGGCGCACGATAGACTGTCGCCCTGCCTAAATCATCGTTTGAAATAAAAAGGCTTGCCTAGATCTTTGTCTATCTTTACTGAAGACTCCGTGTAAGTCAGCGTCATCATACAAAAACGTATAAGCTTCGTAGAAATTCCAAACTCGGACATGGCCTCATACAGTTTTTGCCGTATCGGGCTATCGAAGGCAACTTTATAATCGACGAAAAGATGGTACGTGTCAATCTGTTTTCTTTTCCTCAGACACTATGCGACATTCTTCGTCGTACCAGGGCCTGTCTGAGCGCTATTTCACATACTCAAATATAGTTTTTGCAGCAGTTGCCATAGAATGCGCAATATGTTGCCACTGTGCGTCAGGAACGTCAGTATCAGGGGCGTTCAGTTGTAGTAGTTGTGAGAGTTTGTTGGAGTAGGCTGTGGCTATCTACGGGGTATGCAGCCTAGCGACGTTGAGCTTCCTTTGTGCTTGGTTACGAACATTTTTCGTCCTGCTCAACCTCGTGCGTATCTTAGCTGCAACCAGGTGGTGATCAGAGTCAATATTAGCACCACAAATCACACGCACGTCCATGACACTAGAAGCATGCCTTCCGTTTAGTACCACATGATCAATTTGATTCCTCGTGTTATGATCAGGAGATAGCCACGTTGCCTTGTGGATGTCTTTTACGTGCCGCAGCGAACGAAACCAGTCTGAAACCGTTTCAGATGTACTACCATGTAGACAGAATTTTTCGACTGTTGGACCAAAAACATCTTAACTTCCTACTTTGACATTAAATTCTCCCAGAACAATTTTAGGCAGTCATAAAATGTGTCCTTGGTCTCCTCGTTTTTCTCTGCCGTCGGAGCGTCTGCACAGATCAACGAGATAAAAAAATATTTCGCTTTGATGCGGATAGTGGCTATACGGTCACTTATAGGGTTAAACCGAGAGACAAAGTGTCTCAGTCTCTTTCCCACCACAAATGGCAGCCATAATAAATGTCACAGTTTTTACGCCGAGTACATCCTTGTTCTGTTCATCACATCTCCTGTAAGGCGCTTATCTATCTAGGAAGATAGAGTACATCCTTGTTCTGTCCATCGCATCTCCTGGAAGGCGCTTATCTATATATCTATCGAGGACATCTGCTAGTCGGACAAAGGCACATTCTCTGTAAAGAGCGCGGGCATTTCAGATTCATATCCTTACATTATGGTCCTTATGGCATTTGCTGGAGTCGTCAACATTTAGGGGGGTTCGTTTCATTATTTTCTTCAGCATTTTCATGATTAAATTTATTTAAGATGAGCGGCTTATCAGGCCACTGCACCCGATCGTAGTGTTTCGGGCTGTCAACGACAGCTATGATATGGTATGGCATGAAGGCTTAATATATAAATTGAGACAAAATTTGCTTGTAAACACCTGTAAACTATTAGAAAACTACTTAACTGACCGAAAATTTGTTCTTAAAGAAACAAATTTCTTAAGCTCGAACGTTCGCAAAGATTTAAACATGCCATTGGTGAAAACTGAGATCACGAGGTATGTGACAGCATATTTGAGAAAGCTGGAATATCATCAAAATGTAGCAAATCGCGATATTATTTGTTAATAGAAGCTAATAAGAGAAGCAAAATTATAATTTATCGAGTTTAGTTATTATAACTTACTATCTTCTGTATAGAAATTCTGAATAGACCACGGATGAAATCAGTACGACTGTTTGAAAGATAAGAATGTTTAATAATCTTCTTTATATCAATAACTAAAGATGTTTCGTAATTTTTCAAAAATCGCTGTTATGGAAAATTGCTATATAATGTAAACTACATTCGGAATGGGGTTTGGATGTAAATATACATCAAAATAAGTATAATAATAGCAACGAATCAACTCCATCTTGATGTAATTCCATTGAAGTCATTTTTGCACAGATATATATCCGGTCTTGGGAAATCAAACGTTGGCAACTAATTAACAATTATGATAGTAATCTTTAATATTCTTATGCTCGTGCAAAGGAAAAATAAACATACCTAAAACCTTACCTTAATCAAAATAAACCAAATTCATTAGTTCATTCTCTTCATTCGCTTTTAAATCATATCTTTAAACTATTTGCCCTTTCGCTTAGTTTTAAACAAATTGTTGTACTTTTCTTTCATTTTACTCTCTAAAAAAAGAACAAGATTCCTCTTTTATTACCATTTCATTGCGAGATTCTTTACATTCTTGAATTCTTGCAATTAACCGAAAGAGAAAAAGTTGCAACAAAAATATTTCAATATCATAAAAACTTTGCAAGAATATTTGCTGAGGAGGCGCTCGGGAAGTTTTGTGCGTGTATGTGTGTGGTTAGGGAAGGGTTGCACAAGATGGCGGTAATTGTGTTGCTAATGATAATAATGTTGCTGATTTTATTTCTGTTAAAAGTGTAATTGTTTGCCATTGTTGTCTTTATTTCCAACATAACTGCAGCAGTTACATTTTGCTCTTAAAATAGTTGTTAACTATTTAACTTTTGTTCTGTTTTGTTGGCGAAGGCCGCCAGCATGAAATAGTCAGAGTGAAATTTGTATTAACAACTTAAGATTTGATGGACACTGAAGAACTGCATAATTAATGAAAGAAGAAAACACTTAAATCGTATTTTAAGGGAGTAAAATTACAAGTTAATGCACATGTTTTATTAGAAAATGTTTACAGTGTGGTTGATGAATGTTGTTGCGTTAAAGTAGTTAGCTAACTATTCTAATTTGTTTTTTAATTTTTTTTTATTGATTGCAAAATTAAAAAATTTTTATCAAATCGTTTTAATGGCTTTTAGAAGTAAATAAATTTAAATGACGTTATCGTTATTCATTGCTGCCTGGAAAGTTGCAGCAAATATTGTCTTCCGAATTTACTGCTTCAAATCATCCATTTTTGTTGATATTGTTTTATAAATTTCCTGTTCCTAACAACTCCTCAAGAAACCAAATCGCTACAATTTTGCCATAACATGCCTGGTTATATGACAACTAGCACTATCTTTTTGAAGCCGCGGACTGATTTAAATAGGAATATTTTTCGTTATTGGTCTGAAAGCAACGAATTCTTTTAACAACTTTCAGTAACAGTCCGGTAGGAATATTTGGCAGTCACAATTAAAAATACGGGAACCGTTAAAAAAGAACAATCACTAAGGAACAACCGTCTATCCCTTTTTTCTTTCACAATACCTGTATTTTCTCTACTTAGAACCAACCACTTATTCTTACACTTACGAGTATTCGTAGTGCAAGCCCCAATTCACGAGTTCACTTATTTCTTTACCCCTGCACTTGTTGGTAGTGCAAGTCCCAATTTATTTAGGTTAAACACGACTGCTTTATTCGGGGGTAAGTTAAGTTCTGATTTATTGAATGTGAATTTGGTCTTAACAATACCTCGGATTTCTTTGTTTCCCATCTGTGCAATATGATGCGCAGATGGCTTTTCGTTAGTATTTGCAGTTTACAAATTTATTAACTCGTTCTCATGGTCTCTAATTTCTTTTGCTAAAGTTTGCAAATTATTACTTCATTATCATGATCTCTAATTTCAGTTTTACAAGTTTTACAAATTATTATTATATTCATGATCTCTAGTTTCCGTTAATAAAGTTTACAGTTTACTATTGTTATATATCGTGAAGTTTTCAAATTTTTTGACCAGGAACGTAAGAATTACTACACTTACCAACTCAAAAGCTCTAAGGGTTGTAATCAAGGGCATTGAAAGCAACGTTCCCATACAGGAAATAAAGGAAGCTGTTGAAAATGAGGGTTACGAAGTGAAATCCATTCACAATATATTCAACAAGTTCAAGGCTCTTCAGCCCATGTTTAAGGTGGAAATCGCGTTTGACTATGCCCACATGAAAGGAAAAAATGAACCCCACCCAATTTACAATCTCAGATATCTGCTTCACCGCAGAGTATCAGTTGAGGAACCGCTAGCGCGCAAAGACCCTCCTCAATGCTTAAACTGCCAGGAGTTTGGGCATACTAAAGCTTACTGCAAATTACCATCCGTATGTGTGATATGCGGAAGTATTCATAAAACTGCAGACTACAAGTTACCAAAAAACAGATCCCAGTCTGAAGAAATGTGGAAACTATGGAGGAAACCATACAGCTAATTATAGAGGTTGCCCCGTGTACATAGAACTAAGGAGGAAGCTCTCTCATAGAAGGCAGGAAACTCCTCAGTTTCAAATGCCATAGTTTGGGTGTATCCCAAATCCAGATCCATCAGTCTCAATTGTCAATTCAGCAACGGCGACTCAAATGACATATACACAATCTCTCAAAAATCAGATTCCTCAAGCTCCTCCCCAGAAAAACAATATTGAAACCTCAATCGAATCCCTCATAAAAACTATGAATAATTTCATGACAAATATGCAGGGGATTATGCAAGAAATGTTACGAAACCAGAATATGCTCATTCAAGTTTTATTAACCAGAAAATGAACTCTATAAGAATTTGTTACTGGACTCACCCAACATAAGAATGAAGTAGAGTATTTCTTGAGATCCCGAGATATTGACATTCTCTTAGTCTCTGAAACTCATTTTTCGTTAAAAAATTGCTTCCGAATAAATGGATACTCAACCTACGATACAAAACATCCCAGTGGCAGAGCTTGTGGAGGAACGGCTATAATAATTAATGATTATGTAAAGCACTTCCCTCTACGCGAATATAAAACTGATCACATACAAGGCACTTCAGTTGCACTAACTGGATTAAACATAATAGTTTCTTCCATATACTGCCCTCCCAAATATGTTATAAGCGAAGACCAGTTTTCACACTTTTTCTCTACTCTTGGTGACAAGTTTATAGCAGCCGGAGACTACAATGCTAAACATACCTTCTGGGGGTCTAGACTCGTCAACCCCAGGGGCAGGCAATTGCTGAATGCTATGTCGAGTTCAGGCCTAAAAGTTTTGTCTGGAGGTGAACCAACATACTGGCCCACGGATCTCAATAAAACCCCCGATCTCATAGATTTTGCAGTTATGAAGAGCATAACAAGAGAACACATCATCGTTACTCCTTCCCTCGACCTCTCATCAGACCACTCCCCCACAATTATCACAGTATTTAACATTCCCTTGAACCCGGAAATCTCTTACCATTTTCCAAACAGGCATACAAATTGGTCGAGATACAAGATGTACATAAGCTCTCATCTGTGGCAAAACTTTTCTCTCAAAACACCAGATGAAATTCAGTCTGCCATCAACGTCCTCACTACCACAATGACAACTGCCGTAAACTTGGCTACTCCGCACAAGGTCTATGCAGGAACTACACAAAACACTAACTATAGCCTGTATAAGGCCACAAGACAACTACAGCGTCCTATAACACAGGAGTCTCCAATACGGATGAAAGATGGAGGATGGGCAAGGAGTAGCGATGAAAAAGTGAAAGAAGAAGAAGTATTTACTCCTAACGATACAATCTCTCGTGTGAATCCAACGATCATTAGCCCAATGGTCACAAATCCAATAAAAATAAGTCTATCTCTCTTAAAGAAAAATGTTCTCTCGTTGAAAATGAATAAATCTTCTGGACACGATAAAATTACAGCGAAAATGATTTCAGATCTCCCCCACAATATCCTCAAATTAGTTTTATTTATATTTAATGCTATACTTCGAATTGGATACTTTCCTCAATCATGGAAGCTGTCTGAAATAATAATGATCCCAAAACCTGGAAAGGAACTGCCACAAATTACATCCTATCGACCCATAAGTTTACTCTCTATTTTATCTAAACTGTTTGAAAAGATCTTTCTCCAAATGTTGTACCCCCATATTGAAGCAAACCATGTAATACCCACGCACCAGTTTGGGTTTCGCAAGGGTCATGGAACGACAGAACAAGTACACCGTATAGTAACCCAGATCATAAAAACATTCGAAGATCGGAAATATTGCTCAGCTCTCTTTATAGACATCTCCCAAGCCTTTGATAAAGTGTGGCATGAAGGCCTTATTCACAAAATAGTCTCTTTTCTACCGGCAAATACCCACAAGCTCCTGGAGAGCTATCTGAAGGATCGATCTTTTGTAGTAAAATCGAAAGACTTTGTTTCAACTCAAAGAAAAGTTTCAGCAGGAGTTCCGCAGGGCAGTATACTAGGCCCTATACTATATACCATCTACACCTCTGACATGCCTCTTCATTCCCTAACTCAAACCTCAACTTTCGCTGATGACACTGCATTCATGAGCACTAGCACTTGCCCATTAATGGCTTCTAGACAACTGCAGTCTCATATACACACATTAGAATCTTGGCTCGAAAAGTGGAGCATAAAAGTAAATGCCACTAAGAGTATACAGGTTACATTCTCTCTTAGACAGAACAATTGCCTAGCCCTTACTATTCACGGTAGTACCATAGCCGTTCATAACCATGTCAAATATTTGGGTATTCACCTTGACCGACGTCTCACCTGGAAAAATCACATTGACTCAAAAATCATACAATTGAAGTTAAAAATGGCTCAACTCCACTGGCTTATTGGCTCCCAGTCTACTCTCAGTTTCGAAAATAAAATCACCATCTACAAAACCATATTGAAGCCAATATGGACATACGACATCTAATTGTGGCGAACGGCATCGGCTTCTAACATAAATAAGTTACAGAGAAGACAGTCAAGAATACTGCGCCAAATTTGTGGTGCCGCATGGTATGTTAGGAATGATAACATACACAAAGATTTAAACATTTCTTATATTTCCAAGGAAATGAAAAAATTAAGCAGGTCATATATATCGAAGTTGTCCTCCCACTCAAACCCACTCGCTCAAAACCTTCAGCATTTTCCCGGTCATATACGGCTAAAAAGAAAGGACACGCTAGACTTGGTCCGGTGATAAACAGATCTGTTCGCCAAAAACAAGATCCGGCAATGGCAGGATACTTTAGTTTAAGATAGGTTTAAGATTTGAATACATATTGTAAATTTCGAAAGAAAGATCTAATAGAAAATGAATGAAAAAAAAAAAAATATTGTTGTTCATCGAAAGCAATTCGATGCCCTTTTCGTCTACAAATTATGTGACTTATTCAACAGCCATACGCACGGTGCGATCACCTGATTCACTTAGCTTTTGCTTGTCCGCCTTTGGCGTAGATCAAGTACGTGCTGACATAACAATCACCCTGTAACAAAGGTAATATCATCATTTTATTTTCCGCCACTTGTTGCTATCGATGATACCAGTTTTATCATTTTACTTTTACTTTTAATAGGGATTTGGTTCTCTTGTATTATAAGACTAACGTACGTGGCAGTTCCGGCGACTTTAGCTTCAGCCGTTAGTTTTAGGTGATGACAACATTTCCCCCTTTTTACCACTTTGTTTTATACCCCGAAATTTGGAATTTGGAAATATCATATTTTATTGCACACCTATGCTGTAATGTGGAATTTACCTGAACTTACACTCAACCATTTCTTATGGACGATGACACAATATTTGTTTAATTTCTTGCTTGTTTTAGGTCCAAAAAGTAGGAATGTTGGGGAATTTTTCCTTTTTTCCGATCTAACGTACAGATGGTGCCAGTAGTTAAAAAAAATTATTTTGGTGACTGACAGCAACCTTATAAAACATATGCTTTTAGTCTCAAGGCGCCACTATACTATACAAAATTACTATACAACAATTTTATTTGGGACAAAAAAAGAAAACAATCTCAGTGAATTTCTAAACATGGAAAAAATTGGTCACCGTTATATAATTCAATATTTCCATTCGAAAGGTCTTGGTTCAACCAATATTAAAGTCGAGGTAAATTTCACTCTGGGGAAGTGTTCTCCATTGATTGCGACTGTAAAATATTGGGTAATACGAGCTGCCAACACCGACAAATTTAGTTGTCCAAGCCAGACACCTATAAGAAAATAAAGAAAATGGTATTGGATGATCCCCCATTCACACATCCTCTATTGCGATAGCCAAAATTTTTGAACTGAAGTTCGAATTGCTTCATCATGTACCTTACTCGCCAGATTTAGCTCCCTCGGACTATTTTCTATTCCCAAACTTGAAGAAACAGATCGGTGGTAAAAGATTTACCAACAATAAAGAGGTGGAGTTTGAGGTTGATGGATACTTCAATGAGTTTGGCAATTCTTAATACAAACAGGATATAAAACCTATTGAATATCGCTAGAACAAGTGAGCCAAAAGGAGATTATGTCGAAAAATTAAGAAAAATTTGTCCAACTTTTTTGTGTCTTTTTTATTAGGTCGACTAGTTTTGGGACCATCCTCGTACGTGCCATGATGACGTTTTGTTTCTTCTGGGCTTTGGTACTATTTTATCCTCTTTCTTTCTTATTGTATCATAAGATTTATCCTTTTTAAAGGTCTTTATCTCTAAAAGGACGAATTTCTTACTGTGGTTCAGATGTGAAAACTAAGGGTGGACATCAATTTTTAAGATTTTGACTTTAGCCGTTTGATTTAGACAATGACACCAGATTTCTTTTTGACCTGTTTTCACTCCTAAAACTGCGAATATCAAAAAATATCTTTTTACGCTGCTGTTTAGAGAACATGCAACTCAATTTTTGCGATTTTGGCTTTAGCTAATTGAAAGTTAGTTTGCAACGCAACAACCTTATCTTATACATCTTCCTCATAATTTCCGAAATGTATAGAATTTTTACACCTTGCTTGGACGGCGATGTGTTTCTCAATAAAATTTATAATAATAACAAAAATACGCTTTTAATTGTATTAATATTTTGAAATATTACGCTATTTTTCAAAAGTTGCTGTTTTGATTTTGGAATTAAGATTGGACGATAATATACGTCAAAATAAGTTCCATAAAAGTAACAAACAAACTTGGCTTTTTCCCAAATTGTTTTTCTAACTGACTGCAGATATATTTTGGAAAATACATTTATTTCGTATTTATTACAAGTGGACAGGCGCAAAGTGGAAACAACGCAAAATTGGATACAACCAATGTTATGGTCGGCCAAGGCCGATCATAAAATGTCTCATACAAGCGGTTCCGAAACAGCCCTTCTGAATGCATTAGTAAGGAAAGTGGTCTATTAGAGCGTAAGTTTACAATATGGAAAAACTCTGTTGAAAATTATGGGTTGAAGAAACGATAGATACAAGCTTGACGATCCATTTCCATGAAGGATATAAGAAAATATGGGCCGATATTATAGATTTAAGTAAAGTTCGTTCCTAACCTAACCAAATCATATTTTTACAGATAAATTTATTGTCATATGTCAGATAAAAATTATTGCTTCCTCGAATTAATAAAATTTAATTCGGGTTGACCTTTGTAAAATATCTACTCGTATATCAAAATATTCAACGACGTAGCCAGTTTTCAATTGAAATGGTAAGTGATTAACCAAAGTAAATGCCGAAAATGTTGTTAAATCTAAACCAACGCTGAAGCTGAGAGAAGTACTTATAAGTGCTTTGGATGATACATTTGAAAAGAACGTTATCAATTTTGCCTATTTTCGGTAGCAATCGTCAATATTTCAAGTAAAGATTTCTATAATGAAATTACTTTTTGGAAATGGTAAAATTAAATTTAAAGTTTGACTGTTAATTTGCTTTGGGGCTATGTCGATACATGGACCGACATTGTTCAGTCTCTGTAGGATTGGTATTAAGAAACTCAAAATACCAGATTTCGGAAAACTACAGTTTTTGATCATTCCACTTTTCTAATTCCCTCAAAACAGGATTTCATTGAAAGTGACGCATAGAAAAACTTATTTTTTGTGTTTTTACCCTCTTTATATAAAAGTATTGTATTGATCAATGAAACACAAAATATTTGTTATCCACTCAAATTCGCTGTATCCTCATCTCAAACAATAAACTTATGCCAACGGATAATCGAATCGTCAAAACATTTTTTAAACGTTTTTTCGGAATGTGTTCTCGCAGCGTCGTTTGAACGATAAAAAGTGGAATGGAGGTGAATACGATGGTTGTTCGATCATACTCACATTTCTTTAGCTTTTGGCCAAAAATTCATTCACAATGATAGCCCTGTGAGATAATGCGTTATCGTGGTGCAAAATCCATTACATTTCTTTACACAAATTTGTTCTTTTTCGACGAATTTGTTCTTTCAAATGCCTCATGCTTGCCGTCTGATCTTCAGAAACAAATTGCGATTGCCCAACATCGTTTTAATCTAAGAAGACATTTAACATTACTTTTGATCGATTTTGAAGTGATTTGTTCGGTTTCGGTTCATTTGAAAGGCAATATTCCGTAGATGACGTCGTAAACCTACCTTTACACTAGTGAGTACAGTGGTCTTTCGGAACTAGTTGAAAGACCTAAACAACCATGTAAAGTAATACAAATTGATTCGTTAGATACAGAAAATTCAGCAATTATCTCTTTCGAACGCTCATGGCCGTTTCTTTCACTTTTTAGATATTAACTTTGAGTTTGATAGCCGACCAGACCGAGCCAAATTTACCAACACATCTCGACTATTGTTGAATGCTTTATAGCGTTCACATGCAGGAGTTTTTGTTAAGGTTGAACCATCATAAACGTTCTTGAACATTTTTCAGTTATTCGGCACACGAAATTCCATTTGCAATTCAAAATTTAAGATAAATTCTAAAGTCACTGTTTTTATCCATTTGTAGAAATCACAAACTACGAGATGAGTTGACAGACTAAGGTAAGTAACAGATGGCCCCCAAACTGTGCGCTAGTGTAGAGGACAATTGTGCCAAAATTCTGATAACCCCTTCAGCGCACTGTTTAAATGATTAATTCCCGTTACCTTTTTGACAGAATTTATGCTTTCGAAATATTATATGGGCAGCAGCGAAGTATGAGTTTTTCGCCTTAATTTAGTCTATCATACATTTCTGGTGAATTTATTGCACATTTGTGCTAAGAGTTTACCTTCGCTAATTGTTTGCCAAGCATTCAAACCGTAGGATTTATCTGTCAAATGTGACATACATATTTTCCGGGCAGTCTCTAGAAACAAATCTCCCAAGAGCAAGCGGCTGACGATGTTTTCGTAAATGTGCATCATCAGTTGAGTTTTTAATTCCTTTGCTGGTTGCGGTGAACTCATCAACCTTTGCATTGTTATGTTAATGACACATCTTACAGAGCAGGTATGTAAGTGTTCACTCCTTTTGGAAGCGACAAATTTACACAGCATTTGCATTCAATGTACCCTGAGTATCTGCAACAATACGGACAGAAGTAGACATGGATTTTCTTATCTGCCATTGCAATGGGATTGACTGCATACGACAATGAGAATGCATTGTTTGATAAAAGCCACATGTTTGCCCAAATCACCCAAAGAACCCTCATTTCGTTTCCAGCCGCCTCAGATACGCAAAACATCAGATCTACATATAACTGTAGAAAATCCTTGCAAAGACCTGGAAATGTTAACACTACAATGTTGTTGTAACTTATGGTCAGTTTGCGAGTTTTCCAGTTAATTGTGTGGCCGAGATGTGGTTTAATGTGTTTCATTTTGTTGGCACTAAATACATTTGAGGTTTCAACTTTATTAGAAGTTGCCCCTGAAGTTGTGCCGCAAATTGATACCCTTCCACATCTAGGACTAAGAGAACAATAGCAACATTTTTCAATCGAGCGCCACGTTTGCTGACTTCATGTCGGAGAACTTAATTGAAAGCAATATAATGTTTTTAATTTCATTTGTACTCGCAATTATTGGACACTTTTGGGTTTTAGCTTACAGTTATGTGCAGCACCATTAATGCTTATAGAAGCATTAATACAGTTAAATAGCTGGCTCACACAATCATGTGATATAACTATTTTGGGGACATGATGAAAATTTGTTCACTTGAGCATAATATGAGGATACGGAAGTGTAAAGGAGTCAACATTTGGATGGTTTTGCTTATGATAGTAGATAAATAGGTCGCATATCACATTTAAAGCCTTATACAATGGAAAATATTGTTTTTCAAATTGCCTAATAATGAACAATAGTCTTTAACTCCATTGTCCTTTAGTTAACAGAGTAAACAGCCACAGAGTGTAAGTAAAGAAGCTCAAAAACGAGGATTTAATAGGTTTCACCGCAATTGGTATTGGTTGGTAAGTGTTTTAACTTATCGACTTAATGTCTACATTAACCAAATCACGTGTCTGTTAGAAAGTGATAAGAACAGTACCGAGTACAGTCATACCTACTTATATTGACCACTTTCAGTACTGCTGTTGAGTAGTCAACTTTCGCATGTGGTCAATATAAGAAGTGGTAACCTTTGTGATGTAATAGTATAAAGACATTAATTCAAATAATAATTGTCTGCCAACGTAATCTTCATGTATAATCAAACATAGATCATTGAAACCCAGGTAAATGAAAAACACAGGCGTATCAAGGGGGGCGTAGAACTTTTTGCACCCCCAAAATTGTTAGATTAAACACATTGAATGAATTTAGCCCTCCCCCCAGAATTAATGAATGGGAATTTATTGCTACGTTAATGGTGGAAAAACTTGCTGCGAAAATGTTCGAGTGCATCTGCGAAAACCGCTACGTTCTTATCGAAATGTGCACAATAAAAGAAATAAAATTACAGTTACTGAAATCTTTCGTTTACACCTTTTGATAAATTAGATAATTTTTTTTTGGATGCACCATAAGAGGCGTGGCTATAAAGGTCATTATCATCCTCAGATTTTAACTGAGTTAACACCCGATGGGTATTAAATTATACTGGATTTACTTCAATTGAATAAAAACCACGAGTCTAGGGTTATGTGGAGAAATGGTAATCCGGTTGAATTTTTCAAATTTTATCAGTCATTATAAAGCAGTACAAAATTAACAACAATGTAAATTCCTGCTGTCTAAGGATAAGAAATTGCAGAAGGAAAATAAAATACCAATAGGACTGTCAATTGGTATTGGAGACATTCGAAAGGGCGTAGCAACGTCTTTCATTTCTATTCTAAGAACTAGGTTTGTCATGATGTATGCTAAATGGGACTAAATTCAAAGCAAAGTCTAGCAACGTCTGCAACGCTTAAAGCTACGAATATATGGGCTTAGTCGGTCATTCGAATGGTGGGAACCACATGGGTGTGATTCTTCGATCCATTTTTCCCAAATGTTTCCAAGTATTACACATTAATACAATGTATAATAATATAGTTTGGTGCAGTTTACTAATAAAAGGTTACAGACGAAAATTTAAATTTATTTAAATCGAATAGTTTGTACTAGAAACTACTCTGACCTTACTTTAGCAAACCCTTAGCGTGTACCAAATTGGATAAAATAAAAATGCGACTGACGCTAAAATTAAAATATAACAAAATTGAAAAAAAATCACAAAGCCGTTATTTATTGAAATTTTAATATTTTGCATCAAAGAAACAAGATATTTCAGCTACGACAACAAAATTTATGAACAACGACGAGGAGTGCCCATGAGATCTTCGGCATTTCACGCAATAGCTGACATAACACACCATGACGACAAATGGACAAAACCCAAAACTATCACGAAATATGTTGACGATTTGTTCTCCATAGTAACCAAATACAATTTTAAAAATATTATAATAAATTCATTCATCAGCATATCTGCATATCTTACTTGGACAAAGAAGAAACATCGAAATTGGCAGCTTCAGAAAGTTCAATTAATATTAATTCAAAACAACCGAGAAGGATAATTATAAATACTGTCACCAGGTTTCTACGACGAGTCCAGAAAATCGGTGATGTCCAATTTCACACCGCAAGTTTAGACAAAATTAGGTAAGTCTTAAGAAAGAATGACTTCCCGAAATTGAAATCCAAAAATCGTTGACGTATGTATGTACCTAGTTTCTCTGAAAGACTCAAACATTTCGGTCTTTACAACGCAGAGAAATTTGACCTAGATTTTAAGACAGACAATGCAGTCAAGAGTCTGTTTACTACAACGAGGATAAATCTAATTTAATTTACAAAATAAAATGCAATGGAAGCATATCCAACATACGCTGGAAGGTACATGTTGGCACTGCAATAACGAAATTAAGGACAAGATTAGCATCGCACAAATCGGACCAAAAAGCTGGGCACAGACCAACAGAACAAAAAAATCGCCCTCGTAGTCCACTGTACATTAACTGGTCATAGACCTAATTTTGATGAAGTGGAAATTTTAGGAGAAGAGAGGAAATGTAACCGGAGATACACTTTGGAAATGTTCCATATCATCAACGTCTATATTGACAGGAACTGAACTATCGCAGTGATACAGAGAAATTTGCTCACTAATTAACGAACACGGACACTCAAAATCATAAACTAAGTTGACACAATAAACATTAAATAAAACAACCAGAAACAATAATAACATCCTTGTCTTCAAATTCAATTCTGTGACCTCGAGCTAAACAAATTTATACAGAACAAAAAAAAAATTAACCTAAAATGACTCGTAATAAATGGGCTGTTTGTATGGGAGGTACCACATTCGATATATTTGTTTCAAATTTTATCTATCACTGATGCAATGGACCAAAATTAGTTTAGCAGTTACAGGGATAAAACCGAATTTCGGAAAATTGATCAATTATGTGAGCAGCAGAGGGATATATCAATATAAGTTATCTCCAATCTCGTGCTATTATCTATCAAAATATTTGGCAGTGCCAAATCTTCATCAATTTCATAAAAATTCACGATCGCTGCCGTGTCTACCAGTCAACCAGACAGACTGGCATTGTTCAATCGACGGAGAAGGGCATGAAATAAGTTTGGTCAAAAGATACAGGGTGGGCCATAAAGGTGTTGGCGGTTTAAATCTTCAATTTCTGGAAATTTAGTCGCCATGGAGCCGTACACGGGAGTGCAGCGTGCATTTTGTGTCCGAGCGTATTACGAAAACAATAAATCAGTGATTACTACACGACGTTTGTATCGGCATGAACACGGTTTACACGATTTAAGTGAAGTTCCAACCGCCAATGTGATACGAAAATGGATCAGAATGTTCGAAACAACCGGCTCAACAGTGCCAATTACGGTTCGTTATAAGATTCAGATAGTCCAAGAAGTAAAACCCGATGATGCCAATAACCGACTTAACTTTGTCAAGTTTTCCTGGAAAACTCATTCCGGAAAGGGAGGATATTGAATGGCCCCCACGTAGCCCCGATCTCTCTCCATGCGATTATTTTCTATGGGGCTACCTCAAATCGGTAGTCTACGAGAATAATCCGACCTATTTAGAGCAGTTGAAGAGGAACATTATTCAGGAAAGTAACAAAATACCGAGAACAACTTTTCAACGAGTTTTCCAAAATTTGCGACTTCGGTTCCAAGAGTGTCAAGCAGCCGAGGGAAGCCATTTGGACAACATTATTTTTAAGTCTTAAAAATTCCCATGCTTCTACTTTTTAAAAATACAAATGTATTTTTTTATGTTTCGTAGTTTTTTTTAATTGAATATTTAAACCGCCAACACTCTTATGGCCCACCCTGTACTTCGTGATTCTAATGCTTCCTTCTGGGTATTACACATTTATTGTACCATCGTCTTCATTCTTTCGGATGAAAGTTAATACAAATTGTTAACGCTGTAAAATGTGGCAAATCTTGACAACAAGTTAAAAAATTACTTAAAGCTCTACCTGCCAATCCAAGATGTCTTAAAAATACAAAATCTCTATCAGTAGCAGTACAAAACCGATAAAAAGGCATAGGCGTTTTCAAGAGTAGCTAATTAAAACTCACAAAGAAATAAGTTCAGAGCAGAGAAATTATTTTGTTGTTTTGTGACGATTGTACTGCCCAAAGGAGTAACAACCACCACTCACATTTCGTGAGCAATGAGTAGGCGATATCTCTCACTTCTAACTGCCGTGACTCGTAAGGAACCAGATTCATGAGTAGTAGCTATTACTTACGTGAACGGTAATTACTGTAGCTGGTTCATTCTTTACATCTGTGACTCATGAGTAATGGCGTTTGATTCTTACTAAAATATACAAACTTCGCATTTAGATGGAATGTCAATTTTGAGACCCATTGTTTTATTGCCAAGGCAGGTTTCAGAGGATTTGTTCGGATTGAACTTAATTTTGATTTTGAATTAATTCTGGTTAAGCAAGATTGTATATATTTATTTATTTTATTTGTTATCAAATCGTTGAATGAGAACGAATCAATATGCATTGTTTGAACTTATTTTCTTCCATCTCAAAACTAACCGGAAATAAAATTTGGTGCATTTGTTAGCTGTTTGAAAACTTCAGAGCTGCGGACGCAATACGCGTATAAAAAGTTTTAATATTTTTCAAAATCAAAGCTATGACAATTGCGAACATATTGCAACGACTTCTTAAATGTGTAAATGTTGTGTTTTTTACATTTAAAATATTTAATATATAAATATTTGTACACCTTGACCGCAAGGTATGAAGGTAAATATCATTTAAAATTGTCAAAAATGTAACACACAGAAGAAAGTGTTTTAAGTAGCAAATATCTTATGACCAAATTCGCTTCATGACTTTTTAAGTCAGTCTGCCTGGCCGGCTGGACATGGTAAATGTCGTAAATTTTTATAAAACTTTTTTAGACTTGGCACAGCCTAATATTTTGACAGATTACAGTCTGCATGAGCTATATCGGTTAGCCATTTGTGGCACATGCAATACAAGTTGACCGATTTTCGGAAATTTAATATTTTTCTCCCGGAAACTCCTAGCTAGTTCACTGCCGTAACTTGAATTTTGTCTATTGTAATCTTTTATAATCCCTGTTATAATTAAAAAAAATTAATCAGTTCTCGTACCTCCCATACAAATGACCGGTTTGACTATTATATTCTTATGTTCATATATATTTATGCTTATTTATCCAGTTACATCAAATTCAATAAAATTTGGTATACGTTTAGCGCTTGCTAAAGTATGAAAATAAATGGCTCTAGTACCTCTCAAACAAATTAACCGGATAACTGATTTTCCGATATTCAAGTTTTTCATTGTAACTCCTAATCGGTATACTAAATTTGTTGACTGTTTAACTGCTGTACAACTCTTGGTAAAATTTTCCCCTTCCGCTACATCTAACCTCTGACCAAGTTACTCAAAATTTAGTTAAAGTTGGTACACATTTTTTCCTGTTACTGTCTATTCAGTAACAAATGGTAATAAATTTTATATAATTTATAGTGTCAGCAGTTTACTAAAGTCAGTTTTACGAATGCTTATGTTCCGCATTGCCGTTTCCCTTAGGATGTCTCACAAATTAGTCAATTCAGAAAAAAAAATAAAAAAACCTCTACAATTTCTAAGCGAAATACAGTAGATAATATGTGAGCTATAATAATTATAAGCTATAATAATTTGGTAAGCTAAGTTATAACTTTGTCTTGTAATTTTGCCTTAATTTACAGAATTTCTTGATAAGAACCTAACGATTTATTATGCCACTTCTGGCGCTGTAAGCACTTTTGCACCAAAGCAGATGGACGTTGGGTGAAGGTTTATGCTAGTGGGTTCACCTGCTTAAAATTTTTGTACTGATTTTGTCACTTAATTTCTTTTTTATGATCTTTAACTGCTACATTAATATATATATATAAATTTTTGCAATTTGTGCATCTTCAAAAATTAATAAACAATTTAAGACCCTCCAGTATAAAATCCTAACTATTGTCTTGTTCTTATATAAAGGAAATCAATCCGTTATGCTTTGTATTCATTTATCCATTTCATTTTGAAAATCTGGCCCCACCTTTGAATTTAGATTTCATTTATTCAATTTTAAAATTTATTAAAACTTCTATCAGTTGATGTGTTTTTGTGTCCACAAAACATTTAGACACCCACAGCGTTATAAAATCACAAACTTTTCAACCTCAAATGCCGCAAACAAAATACAATTTAGTAATTTTGCTAAATGAAACTAAAAATAAATTTGGTTTTTTTGCCAATTGGTTTGCGGGGGCAAAGTTTTTGTATTTCAACTAGATTATAGAATAAAATTTTATATTTATATGAACACACATACGATTATATGTGTTGACATTGTGTACAATTTCTGATGCCCAGATACAAACACAGCAGTAATTGTTTCTGATTTTAATCAACAAAAAAGATATTCGACAAATATACGAAAAGTCTATTTTGTAAATTTGTATCCGGTCGGTTTGTGAGTTGAGTTTAAATAAGTATAAAACTCGTACGACGAGTACTTCAGCTTCAAACTAAACATGGCAAAAATTAACACTCAACATAGCGAGTTTATTTTTTATAGTCCGGTGCATTAACTGGTACAGGAATTTCAGTCGGATGAGCTGAATTATATATACATTCGCCCAGGTACCTTTTGCGCTGATGCAAAAGTGTGAGGAGCGCCAGGAGAGTTTTGGTACATCGCTTATCAGAAAAACATTCTGAATTAAAGCACCACAAGTTTCTTAGGGGTTCTATTTAGAAATTACATAAAAACCCTCTTTTCTAAATCAGTCAGTTTGTACTTGTGTGTAGTGTTGAAGTTGCCAGAAAGTGCAGAGTTCTTCCATTCATTTTCTTATATTTTACCCATCATTATAATACAATACAGTTGCTAACAATTTTAGATAGTTTGCAGAGGGTAAATTAAATGTCCATAAATGCGTTAATTTGTATAGGAGGTACTCGAATGGGTGTGCCAATGCAGTGCACTTTCATTCTAAGAACTGTCCGTATAATGCGTGCAAAATTTGACGGGGGGTATGAAGCTAATTGATCGTTTGTATGGCAGATACCAGTCAGTCATTTTGTATGGGAGAGCCGGAAGAGATCGGCCGATATATCCTATTTAGAATCCCCTGGTATGATTTGTGTTAGTGTTAGACTATGACAAATTTTTAAAAGTTTCATACAAATTTAAGTATAGATGGGCAGACGGACATGGTTGAATTGACTTAAAATCAAATGAATTTCTTGGTATAATAATGTAGGCGTTTCATTCTGCGTGAAATATTTTTGCCGTAACGAAAAGGTAAGTATTGAAAAGTATTGAAAACATTTCTATTTTGATGACTTCTTTTAGGACAAACAAGTTTTTATCCATCATTTTTTACTGGGTGAGATCAGCAGTTTTTATATAGGAATGCAAAAACAACATTTTTTTTGTGTTATTTTTCTCAGTCAGAAGATGATGCTTTTTCAGGGGGAGAGAGCAACATCTGTAGGGTGTCGCACACTGAAAATGCTACGCTTTTTTATACTTTAACCGGATGAAACGGAGGTATATGTCATTTGATACGGCTCAAAATGTAATGTCCAGAAGAAAGCTGCCTGTTGGCTGTTAGAAGTCATAACTGATGTACATTTGTATGGAACTTCCCAAAACTTGGAACCACCTAATAGATCGTAATTGGGATTTGTAAATAGGCGATATTGGTCCACCCTTTCTCGCACCACCCATACAAATTAACAGATTTTGTAAAATTCAATATTTACGCTATAACATTTAATTAGTTGACAGTGGTAAACTAATGTTTTATCATGGGAATTTGCTTTCTAATCGTTGGTAAGGTTTGAAAAAAATCAACTTATTAGCTACATCCCTTCTAGTACCTCCATATAAACGACCAATTCAACCCAAATATTGCTGGCTTCATATCCTTCAAGAAGTTGTGTGGAACTGTTGGTTGTTGGAAGCCATAACTGACGTAAATCCTTATGGAACTTCTCAAAACTTGGTACCACCTAATTGTTTTTCTACATTAAGAAGTTCTATGAAATTCATCTTCTTGTACCTCCCATACAAAAGATCAGTTTGGTGCATATATTTTGTTATTCAGCTGCACAAAATTCATTCAAACTTGGTAAACATTTGCTAAAATAAGGTCAAAGAAATAAAGTATTAGGGCATTGCTCTGCCACTTGCGGACCTCCAATACAAACAAGCTGATTTTCCGAGATACAGTTTTTTCTCTGTAATTTCTAATTAGCAGGGTGAACCATCGCCGGTTTTTGTTTATTGAATTGACCGGTGATTCGCTGTAAGATTTGATGATAATCGACCATAACGGGCATGATTACTTTATGATAACTCCCATACAAACAACATATTTAATCCGGCTGTTCTTGGTTTCAATCTTTCATGCACTTGTGCTGACTTGCAGCGAGGTAAGCTCTGAAAATGAAAACATAGGGCATCGCCGCACTCCGTATGGTGCCATTCACACAAATTGATCGATTTATGGAAATTTCGTATTTCTGCTGTAATCCTCAAGTCGTAGGCTGCAGTTATCCACATTTTTATCAAGCGTACTGCTTTAAAATTACAAAACCGTGCACCGGATAACCGCGTCCTTTCTAGTACCTCAAATACAAATTCTATTTTTTTTTATTCTGCATAAATTAGCAAACATATGACATTTAGTATCCTTTATCCTGCGAACAAAAGTAGATTGTCTTACACAACATCTCCAATTTAACAAACAATAAAAACAATGGTCCCTTTGTAATTTCTAAGCAAAGCCCTTAAGGAAGTTGCAATTTCCTTCCTTCTGGCGCCTCTCACATCAAAGCAAAAGGACGTCGGCTGAAGATATGCGTAAGTCAGTTCAATTGATTGAAATTTTTGTACTGACCGCACTATCAATTTTAAAAGCAAAACCAGCAAATTTACATTTAATTAAAGAAAAAATATTTCATGTACTTTTAAATTAATATGAGATTACATTCTTCTTTCTGATAAAAAAAAAATGCAAAATCATATCACACATTGTCGGAGGTAAATGTTAGGAAATATTTTAAATTTGGATGTTAAACAAATATATTAACTGTACTACAGAAACGTATAACCTAAAACTCATACTAATTGGCTGAAAAATAAATGTTTGTCAATTTTTGTTTTTGGTTTTCTGAATTCGACTCCAATATTGTACAAATTCACGTCTAGGGCTCCAGTCAAATTATATAAACTCTGACCCTACAGCACTGCGAAATAGGTCTGTCTTAGAACAAATTCATTTGCAAAATATGTTTACTTTTCTTTACATCACCGCTTGGTTAAGAAAACTTCAAACTCAAGCACGATCTTATCACATACATGATATTAAATTTGCTCTAAAGCTTGTGCGTCCAAAATATTTTTTATTTTTGAGCACCCATGTATATCATTATTGTTCAGAAAATTAAATGTTGCTGTTATTCAAACTGCTTTCCAAACAATCATGTATGTCAATTAAGATCCTACAACCTTGACCAACATTGCCCTACCTTTCAAAGCAATCCCACTTGCCAGTTGCAACATAAAATTTGATGTTTTTTACATTTCCAGACAAAGGACGCCATTTTTTAAAGACTAAAAGGTTCATTTGTATTTACGGGGTAGAAAAAAGTCAACAATGAAAATCAATGTTACAAAAAGCCACACACTTTGCTAACATTTGTTATACAAATGAACCCATAAAGGAAGTTGATTTGCTAAAGCAAACCTTGGCTGTGAGTTGATTGTGCAGGTGTTGAAGTGAGTAAAAAACAAATGCAAAAGAAAAAAAACAAATTGAAATTGTGCGAGGATGAGCTAGCATAAGTTCATATACAGCTGCCACTTATCCTGCAGTTTGCTCAACACTTGGGTGAATCCACAAGTTAACATTGAAAATTTCCAGTTGAAAGAACAAACAAAACGTATGCAAAGGTAACTAAAAGTGTTTTTGTCGGAGAGCGAGGAGTTTGAAAAATAGCTAAGAGTATTCATAAGAACATCTTGCACGGAAAGAGAGAAAGTTAGATTTGCAAATGTTAGTCAGTTTACATACTGAACTATGAATTTAATGTGAGCATGTTAAGGAAGATTTTCTATTTCCAGCTACTTCCCTGCATCAAAAATATAACGTTTAAAAATGGAAGAAAGAGGTGATGAAAAGTGCATAATATTAGAGAAAAAAATCAGTATATTAACGAAATTAACGAGTCATAAAAACAATACATAAACTTGAACTGAGTTATTATACATAAATATACGAGTACGTTCACCCTACATTCTTTCCGCTGCTCCAAAAATATGATGATGCCAGAAGGGGCGTGATAAATCGCAAGATTAAAAAAAAAAATACTTTGAATTGAGGCACAATAAAAAGAGCACAATTATAAGTCTCCTGCTTAGAAATTGTGAAGGGGCAAATGATTTCTGTTAAGTATCCCGATTACTGTGTACGAATATAGAACATCATAAGGTGTGACTGCGTTCAGTCGCAGGATTAAGTCCACTACAAACCTGCTGTTCTCCAAATTATGCTGAATTTAGTGCAATTGAATGGAAAATGTGAACGTAGGCAGGTGCGGGCAATTTGAGAGTTACCAGAGAGTGCATGGCTATTCAGTCGATATTTTCTAAAATGTTACCAAACATTATAAAGTAATAAAGAATTATTTTTTAGTAACTTCCTTTTTGGCAGCTCAGCTGTTTTCGTGTAACATGTGTAATGTGCACGAACAGATACTATTTCTATAAATTCTAAGGTATCCTGGAACTTGAGTAGAGGTAGGACTGCGGGAGCCTTTTCGATGCTAGCAACAGTTGGGTATGGGTTCGTGTCCTTCTCCAGCCAAGCCATTTCTCCGCTACAAAACTTATTGTTACAAACTCTCCTTTTTTTTTAATTACAATGGTTTTAACGATGTACAATGTTCAAAGAAAATCGTCTGTATTACCTGTTAGAAACTCATTCTTCGTCAGCCTTTATAGAAAAATACTCTCTCAGTCTTTGAGAGATGTTGCCTCAAAACCCTCGCCTTCCATTATCCTTATGGCATAATTAGTCTTTTGTAAGGATCCCATCATTAAACCTCACTCGTTACCTTAGGCTCCCATTCCTTTAACGTAAAAAAACATCAGAAAAATTCTTACCAATTCATATTTAACAATTTATTCAACTAATGCAAAAAACGGAAAAATAATATGGCACAATACGAACATTAATGTATTATTCAAATATGAAACAACTGTTCTATAGAATATTACAAATCTCGTTCATTCACAAAAAGGTTTACATGCTTTTCATAGCAAAGTTGGAATCATTACGCTTAAGACAAATATATCTTTTGTCTTTCTTTTACACCTGCTCTTAATGGGTTAATACTTCAGAAATGTACGTGCAAGAAATAGCAAAAATTAAATTCATCTAAACAAAACAAAATCATCAAAACACTCCAAGATAATAATCCCAAAGAAAATAAATACTGAGCATTGTGGACTCCAATTAAAAACAGCGAATATTCAGAGAGCGCTATTTCAAATGATAATGTGGAAAGAGAAGAGCGCTAATCTACATTCTGTGCTGAAGGGTATTTAACGTAATATAGAAAATGTGACAACTTTTAGATATATTCTCTCTTATATTTTTGAGTCCACAGAGAATATCAATGCAAGAGTGATTGTTTGTTTTTTCTATGTTTGCATTGGTTCGATCGAAATGGTGGTAATTTACTCCACTCAGGTTGAAGGCCTTCCACACGATCTGGATACTGGTCACTGCTAAAGAAGAGTAGTCAGAAATAATCAAATTCTTGCAACCATTTCATTTGTGTTCATGATTTTGGTGTCATGCAACAAATGCAATGTATCTGTGATATATTGGGTTGTGATTTAGTTTAGCACGCTATGTTTTCATTTAGAGATGTAAATGGGCAAATTTATATGAGGTTATGTATAGTTGTAAGATTTTAATTCACAAATGTATTGGGAATAATTTATTTGCTTTTAGAAATAGTTTAGACTATTAATTAATAGATTTTAAACATGAACAATTTTGTGAAATATTTTAGATTTTTTTTTGAATTGTTATATGTAGACATAACACGATAAATGCAATCTTGTTTGGGCTCAGCATATACTTGCGAATTTCAATAATGATTTCAATTGGGAAACGTTAGTTAATTCCATTTCTTTACCATATTATCACTTCCATCAAGTGCAATCGTTGATAAAGGGTAGTTTTTCGTCAGAATCACTTTCCGGCGATAGTTTCAACAATTCTGCTATCGTAGCCGGGGTATCAATGTATCAGCCTGAATGTCGTGAAGATATTTACTATTGATTCGCAAATTAAGTTTAGCAATCACTTGAGAAACTCGCGAAATTAGCCACCAGATGGAGCATGAGTCAAATAAAGTAAGTTTTTAACAATTCACGTCCCTGAGTCTCGATAGGAGACAACTTTGGAAGCACTTAATGTAATTGCAGCCCTCTATATTACTTCTTCAATGGACGATTTCAGTCCAATCCTTTACAGGACTATCAGAATTCGGACGATGTGACATAAATTGACTGAACAAGGTTAGAAACTTTAACACGCGGGTTCAAATGATTGCGGATGATTTAGAAATTTAACACTTTAAATATGTGCAATTTCAATCTGTTCACTTCAAGGGTTCTCGAGAAAAGGAATAATCTGAAGTTAGTTGTACAACATTAAGAGTTTTGTTGCAGCTAGGCTGAAACATCTGACTCCAAAATGTCAATCGTGCCATAATGCAGGCATTGCCAGTATGTGGCAAAGAGGACTAAACCAGGTTGTACAACAAATTATACGACAGAATTTTTCAAATTGCTTTCACCTGCAATGTTCTCAATACTTGTGAAATTAAATGTAACTTTAAAAGTAAACGGAATGTAATTCATTTAGTTTAAGATATTTTATATGATCTTAGTAAAAATATGTAAAATATCCAAGACTTCAACCATGTGTAAGAGATATACAGCTCTCATCGTGATCCACTAAAACAGTTACCAAATCCATTTATCACGGTGATCTGCTGGGTCTAATACCATATGATCATATGAAAACAAATTAGAATTTAAAGCGAAAAGTGAACAAAAATTATGCTTTTAATTATGATTTTAACAAGCGAACAGAAAAATAAAAATAAAGTGAAAATATTCATTTGCGCTTTTGCATTTGTGAACAACGCTTGCAGATTATTGAATTTCACTATCAAAATTCATGCTCGGTTAAGAAAGCGCATTGTGCTGCAATTCTTCCATTTTATGGTCAGTTTGGGCGACCTTCTGAGGCGGCTATTTGGAATCTTGTGACTAAATTAAACCACCAATAAGCATACGTAGAGTGCGGACAGAGGAAAATATCGCAGCTGTATCCGCCAGTGTTGTTAATGACCGTGAATTATCGATTTGGCGTCGTTCGTAGCAATTGGGCTTCTGTTACACCACTACTTGGATATTTTTGCGGAAGGATTTGGGTGTAAAACCTTTCAAAATATACCTGGTGTAAAAAATGAAGCTACATAATCTACCACAATGCCAAATTTTTGGTGAATAGGCTGGTAAAAATGGATACGTGAACAATCAAAAGTGCCGTATTTGGTGTGAAAAGCAGCCAGAAGCATTGCAAGAACTGCCAGTGCATCCCGAAAAATGTGCTAGTGTGTAAATCTGTCAGATATGGTCTGAAGATTTACTTTGGAACTTATGTTCCGGGAGAGAGAAGAACTACGATTCTTAGCGGGATGTGTATACTTACAAGGTGGTTTCGTAATGAAGATGAGGAAAAAATAACGGTTAACTTACATTATTTCGGGTTTTATTCGTATGTTGAGGGCGGCTGGCGAAGTGGTCTGGTTGGCGGCTGGCGGAAAAAGGAGCTCAATTATCCCGCTGATTTAAACCAAGAGACCTCCGTGCCCCACTGGGTTGCCATATGGGCGTAACAAAATAGGGATTTTTATCGTTACATGGTTGTTTGAAGGAGCCCTTACACAGGCAAAAAAATAGTTAATTTTTACAATTTACAATATTTACAATTCAGTGCAATTCAACTTAATTCAGTGTAACTTGATATAATTCAATTTTAATTCTAATTCACAACAACAATATTTAATTAAAAGCAATTCAATTAAAAAATGCAATTTAATTAATAATTTTACTTTACTTTACTTTATGAAATTCGTTTTTCAATTCAATTTCAAACTCATACTTTAGTTTACTTTACACAATTCATTTTTCAATTCTTGGGAAGGAAGGATTAACTGCGTTCAACACTGTATGGTGTGGATTATTGTCCGGTGGCATCTTGGACCGTACTTTTTCAAAGACGATGAAGACAGCAACGTTACTGTGAATGGCGAGCGCTACCGTACGATGACTACAAAAGGTCCAATTAAGAAGCGAGATCTGTAAACAGTTTATTTCACGTTTGGAGCCAGTTAATTGGTCGCCTAGATCGTGCGATGTAACGCACGACAATTTTTTGTGAGGCAATGTCTATACGGACAAGACCGCAGCGGTTGACACAATGGAAGCCAATATTGAAGATTTTATTTGTGGGATACCGGCCAATATGTTGGTGAATGTATGTCAAAATTGAACCCAGCGTATAAACCATTTCTATCAACTAAAATAAAGATTTCAACATGTCTTTAAAATCACCTTTTACAATACGAATTAGGGATTACACCGAAAAAACAAAATTTCTATAAATCGGTCAATTGGTATGGGAAGCACCAGGAGGGATATAGCAATGTCGTTTAATTCTATACCTAGGACTAAATATGCTAAGCGAATTATGTGGGCAAATTTAACTGAATTCAGTACAATTGCTTAATAGATATGTAACCAAGAACAAAGGGATTTGTGTGGGGGTCAATAATTTTTCGAAATTAAATTTTGCCTTTGTAGCTCCCTAGTCG
>JAHXMU010000335.1:447585-458487 GCA_019455685.1 Philornis downsi | reverse complement strand
GGGGGGAAATTGAATTTCGGAAAATAGATCGATTTGTATGGAAGGTACCAGAAAGAGTGTATTGATGTAGACCATTCACAACCCCCTTCTACATTCTGTGCCAAATGTTAAGGAGTTCCATAGAGATTTACTGCTATCGCGTCTGCCAACCAACCAACCTGACATACAAATTGGTCGATTTATCAAAGATTAAGGCTTCATTTATTTCTTATAAGCGGAAGATCTGAAATAAGTGATTTTGCTTCTCTTATTATGCGTTAATATAGAGCGTTTTTCACAAGAACCTAGAGATTTGTTACGCCCCTTTGACAGCACACTTTAGCATAGATCAGTAGACCAGTTCGCCTGACTGATATTTTCGTTCTGGTTTCCGGTATCTCTTATTATACTTCATGCAGTAAAACCTGAAATGACACTTTTGTTACAATTTACCAGACTTTGAATACAGTCACATCATCTCAAACACTTTTTCCTGGCCAAAAACTAAATGTTAAATATTTGGATCATTATCTATCTTAATGTATAAATTATTAAGTTGTGTTGTATTATTTATTAGAGTTTAGTCTAAGCTTATTTATTTGAGTTTCCTTAAGAGACTGCCGACCATAATTCTAAAAGAATACCTTCTAGCTTAAACTTAATTACCAAATTGCTGACACTGCGCCTCGTGTGCGGTGTCAGCTTACTCTAAATGCTTAAATATAATTGTAGACATGGCAATGCTGATCCAGCACTGTGATATTGTCAACGTTCAATATTGTACCACGTCTTCCACCGAGAACGCCAGGGTGGAACAGATATCGTGTTAACTTACACGTTATAAAATAAACTTGCTAAGTTTCGGTAAGCGAACTTGAAATGAGGTAAATTCACTTGACTGGAATTTAATAAAAATTGGAATTACATTTTAAAAAAGTACATAACGGTAATGCTTCAAACTACACATATGTGTGGGGAACACATGGTTTCATTGGTCTTTACTATTGCAGAAACTTCCTACACAATTGATAGCTATTATCAACATACTCGTATTACCATTATTTCTTTCCCCGGAACGTCACGGGAACAAATCCGACATTTTAAAATTCCTTAATCCAAATTCCTGACTGAATGTCAAGCTACAATTGTTTCGATTGTTAATTAACACTTTGTCTGTATCTTTTTGAACAATTGCTAATTGAAATGTTCGCAATGATGTCAATTAAAAAGAAAACTGAATAAATGTTAATGGGATTTTGCGAGATTTCAGTGAAACCACTTGAAAGGGAAAAACGATAATGTGGCTTTGTATTGCGTTCTAGAAATTTTCGATTAGTGTATATGAAGCTGAAACTCGACAAACCGGTTTTTTATCCGAAACCCTATGCCTGCTTGGTCTGGTAAAAAAAAATTGATTATGACAGGACTGGATATGAAAATTTATCACTTTTTTTCAAACACATATTTTAATATTTTCTCATTAATTAAAATCTTTATATGGTGATATTGTACAGATACTGGAAACAACCATCCCGAGTTATACTCGTATAATATGTTTCTTTAATAGACAGCCACAATTTTATTGTTATTGAAAAGGTTCCTCTGGAAAAAGTGGTCAAGGTGATATACTATTTATAAAAAGAGAATGTTTCCGTCAGGTTCTCTTATCTGGCGATGGATCGGTACAACATTATCCGTGTTATGGACCACAGATAGCACAAGTGGGCGAAATTGGCCAATATGGGAAAACTTGCCCATACAAAGAGTAATTCCATCTATGCATGAATATTTTCAGAGTTTTTTCAACAATTGTGTTGCTTATTCATTAGATAAAACTGCACAGGGTGGTAAGTAATTCCAGAAAAATAAGAAAAGTATTTGCTCCACTTTCAATATAAACGATCCATATAATAAATAATAGCGGGGCAATTATTTTAGTAGAATATTCAAAATATTAGGTGCGCAACTAAGTTCTCGCTTGCCAATAGATGGCGTCAGCTGTAAGTGATAGTCGATTCTGCCATAACCTAGACGTCATCGTCGCCGTCACATTTTTGGGTTGTGTGAATATGTATGATTTTGTGCCAAATAATCGTCATATGTGGAAAGTATTGACTTTCTTCTCTCAATCAAAGAAAACGGCGGCTTAATCGCATCGAGAGCTTCAAAACGTTTACGGAGATGCTGCTTTAAGTGAAACAACGTGTCGAGATTGGTTCAGTTGCTTTAAAGACGGTGATTGTGATGTTGATGACCGTTCGCCTGAAGGAAGGCAAAAAACCTTCGAAGACACTGAATTAGCGGGATAATGGGGATCCATTTCAAACGCAGGTAGAGCTTCCTTCAGTATTAGGATTTACCCCCTAATCCATTTACAAGCGATGTTCCGCCGTCCAATTATCACTTGTTCCGTTCGATGGGACACGATCTGGCTGACCAGCAGTTCCACCCATATGACGACATCAAGGAATGGCTAGATTCGGGAATAGCCTCAGTTTTACAGTGACGAAATTCGAGCTTTGCCAGAAAGATGGAAACAAGTAGTAGCTAACGATGGGCAATACTTTCAATGAATCATTTGTAAACATGGTTTCATAATAACCGCCACTGAAATAATAATAGATGGCTGTGATCCGGTGCCGGCGATCATGAGAACTATAGTAGTGGCAGAATGTCTTCTGCACTAGAAGTGGCAAATGACATGAATATGCGACATTGGTTTATAAGGAAAAACAACTTGCGAAGACAAGAACGGGCATCAGCTTTGTAACAAAAGCAATTTTAATTAGTTTATAGCTCCACCCGAGAGAATTAAGGTATATATCGCTTGAAATGACGAAAATGTAATACCCAGAAGAAAGCCATTTTTTGACTAAATGCACATCGTGATTTTGTAAATCGAATGAGCCACACCTGTTGGTCTGACATGCTCATAGATCTTGGAACATCTTGGCAGATCGTTTCCATTTTCATGCGTCTTGAACTAACTCCAAAAGAAATTGACCGACTCATTAATTTTTAAATTTTTCCCCTAAACTTTCTACTTGGTGATGGGGTGTAATCTAAAATTGGATTCTTTGTTTTGCTTAATAACGCTTGAAAAAATAACAAATTAACAGGGCAATCACGCAGCAGATGGGGCTGAATTCCGTACAAATTATCTGATTTAGTCCATTTGTATTTAGAATTGTAAATTTCATTAAAAAGAAAAACAATCAAATTCGCTTCGGTAGTAGCTTTCTTCCACACATTCCATTTTTAGACTAACCGAACGAGACCTACTCCTTAACGACGATGCTAAACACAAGTTTGTGAATCTTCCATTAGACTAGACTTCACTATACTACTCGACTACCCAAAGTATTCATTATATCGAACTGACCGCAGCTCAAAAGAAACGGCTGCTTCCAATCCGATGTATTAAATTCATCGATCAAACTTCAAGCATTTGTCAAAATTGGGATTGACAATAAAAATGGACACAACTGCGATACTGCTGCTAGTACCACCACACAAATAACCGGTTAAACGCGCTCACTAAAGCATTGATATCTTAAACTCAATTGCTGTGAATTCTACCAAACTTTACCATCAAATATCCGACAAATTTAATTGGCTTAAAATCAAATAGGCCGATTTAACGTATCGCTATGGTGCCAAGCACAATTTTGCACCAGTACAATAATATATTGGCTAAAAATATGTGAAAGTCATACCTTCACAAAAGTTATCCAATGAACAAATGTCATATTACACTAATGTTCAAGAGAATGTATGACAACTTTTAGATACAATCAATTTTCAAGTTAACTTTGGATAATTTACATAAAATCAACATCATTACAGAAATGTGCTACAATGTTTCAATATTTTATCAATATATGTTTCAATTCAATCTCTCTTCTTCCTGGAAGTAGAACCATTTCTCCCCAATGCAGGCTAACGAGTTAAGAAAGATGTGCTTCCCTTCTTGTACAAAAATTAATTTCGTTATACCATCAATAGCAATCCACTTATAGTTACGTTTAAATATTAAATCAATTATACAAATATTTCTGTCATATACTCGTTATAGCTTCACATATATTTAAATTTTATACAAAATTATTTAAATCTACGTTTTAATAGTAATAACATCCACTTCGTTTTTCATATTTCCTTCGTATTTCATATAGAATTCTATGCATAACACAATTTGCACAAACAACTATTATCGGTATCGAACTTACATACTACCTATAGTTTATTTAAATAAATACCAATTAAAATGTTCAAATCCAACCAACCTCTACACAAAAAAAGCATCCTATGTTATACTGCCACTATGGTGATTCTTTTTTCGTTTTGCTGTAAAAAAAGTCTTACAATCTTTGTGATTTTTTTCGGTACAGAACTCAAAACAGCCGCTGAGTGAAATGAATAAAGTAGCAACAAATTCTCTATGGTGGTAGCTATAGCCTCTATAGATGCATCGACTTCTGAACATCCTGCGGGGTGCTAAAAAGCTCTATTGCAACCAGCACCCCCCTTTTTATGTCTATGCGTTCTATACCACTCATATGTTCGTACTCGTATTTTCAATAAAGTCGATTTACCGCAAATCTTCTGTAATATAGTATTTTCAGCGATGCGGCACACGAAATTTCATTTGCAATACAAAATTCGAAACAAATTTTTTTATTCGATACTTTTATCCACTGTGAGAATTTCCAAACACAGTTGATATAAATAGACAAAATCGAATATTGTAAGCAAACAATATGGCAGACAGCACTGAAACTATGCATTAGTATAGAGGACAGTTGTGCCAATTTAAGGACAAAATGATCCATTAAGTTGGCATTCTATACCCATACCCGAAGGACTAAATATATATATGTATATATATATATATATTTTTTTTTTATTTTTAACATCCAGAAGAAAACAGATCATATAGAGGAGAGGATTATATATATTTCATATTTTATAAGTTGATTGCAGAATTGATTAAACTGCCTATACACCTCCGTTTCCGTATCACCCATGTAAAAAACCAATTGTCGGTAACTGAATTGTCTCTCTGTAACTCCTAATTCGTTCATTGCAGCAGACTATCGCCTTATAGTTCTTGACATAACTTGAAAAAAAAGTCGGCTACGTAATCATGACTTTTCTAGTACCTCCCATATGAGTAAATGGCCGATTTCAGCTATGTAGTCTAAGGCCAATACATTTCAGTACAATTTGGTACACATTAAAGGTTTGCTAAAAATAAAGTTAGATGAAAACGAAACACCCCATACAAATTGGCAAATTTTCGAAATTGTAATTTTTTTAATAGTCTGCATTATTCTCGATTTTATCCATGATATTTGTTTATAACATTGGCTAAAATTCCAGAAAATTTTACCAAGTAACCACGCCTTTTCTTGTATCCCCCTTATAAATAACCGATTTACCTTATTATATATGTTCTTAGATTTATATCTTTCATTCTGACGCACTAAATTCAGCCAAATTTGAGACATGTTAAGCGTCAGCTAAACAAATATTCTTAACTTCATATCTTTCAAGCAGTTACACATGGTTTGGCACACATTATGCTTTTGATAAACTTAATTCTGACAATGACAATGGACCACCTTACAGCTCCCTCTCCGGTCACTTGCATTCAAATTTGACGATTTGTTAAAACTCAATTTTACCTCTGTATACCCCAATACGCAGAGTTCAGTAACTTAAGTTTTTATCAGTTGCATTAAATTGCAATGTAAAATATGATAAAATTGACCGGATAACCCCATTTTATTATATTTTATCCTCTCATACGAATTACTTAACTTAACTAATATATTTCGAAAATCATATGTTTCATTCAGTTTTACTAAATTCAATATACCTAAGCTATCATCAGGCTTCTCTTAAACTTAGCTCTGCGAATGAAAATGGTCTGTATTGTCGTGCACTCTAAAGTACTCCATATACAAGTTTACCGATTTGGTAAAAATCAGTGATTTCCCAGAGTATTAATTTCCAGTGTTTACAACAATTTAGCAATTTATCATATTACAATCTGAACACTTCTGCAACAATGCAAAAAGTGTTTATGTTAGGTGATGGTAAGTTAACACATAATTTGTTCAGTAATCCAAAACGGCGCGTGCACTAAAGTGCAAGCTATGCTTATTTTAGTTAACATAGAATTGGTTCAATAACCCAAAACGACCCGTGCACTAAAGTCGCAAGCTATGATATTCGAGTTAACATGAAACTGGTTCAATGACCCGAAAGCAGCGCGTCGACTAAAAGTGCAACTTAAGCTTATCCTTATTAGTTCATTTACCTTAAATAAAATGCAGCGTCTGTCTTCAGATCAAACTTGTTGACACTAACACTTTTATTAATAAGCAAATTATTGTAATATTTTTAAGTTTCTTTTGACGGCTTAAATGTTTGTTCTTTGCATTAGTTTGAGAGCAGTCATAAAGACGGTTGATATAATTCAAACTCGTTGTTTTAATTAAACTCGCGTTTCTCAACTCGTGTCCGTTGAGTTTCGACAGCTCAACGTGGTAGTATCTGTGGACTTTAGATAAGTCCTCAGATAGCCAAATATATTTTTTTAATCTTCAAATCCGTAGAAGCTTAACTGGTATAACTCAGTCAGTTGGACTGACTGAAATTTCCATCCTGATTTTTTTTTTGTATTTTGAAAAAAGTGGCAGGGTAGATACACGTAACGTAATTACACGTAATTACAGCTTGGTTCCATAAAGCGAATCACGTAATACGTTCGAAAAGCAAACGAACAAAGATTTATCTTCGTTTTGAGTAGAATATAATATTGAGGAGTTTTTCTTTTTATTTAGTAGGGTTATCATTACACTGTTAATTTTGTGTGAACCAGTATAAACAAAAGTTGAAAAAACATATAATGATAAACTTGGTTTTTTTTTATTCGAAAGCTTTGGTAGTTGACGGAAACTTTAATTCGTTGTACAAATACCATATTAACTATGCTTTGGTTCATAAACGTAATAAAAATAAGTCGTTTTGAATATCAGCTATAATGATATGCAAACGAAATTTTTATACACATTGTTTAGAATATTTTGGCAGTAAAATGGTTATTTTTATAGTATTCTACAGTCATTGCTTTAATTATTGCTGTGACTCTTAATGGAACTGCTTTGTTTCGTTGTTATCAGTTATTTTTCTCGAAACGACTCCCTATTACCGTTAACGAATTTTAGTAGTTTTAATTGAAAAAGGTATTTTAAAAGTAGAATTGATTTGGTAATTTTAAAACCTGTTCTTCCTTAGTACATTTGCTTAGCAGGTTGTATGCGCAATTCTTTTACAACATAGGTCATACACCATGCTCACATTTGTATTATTATATTTATTACGAGCACTACAGAATTTTGTCTAAATTTAACCGCTAACCGGATTTAATATTCTAGAAATTTCTTTGCAACACGATTAAAGCAAAGCAAAACATTTTCACCAGTTATGGGTTATTCAGGTTTCGCTGAAAAAATATACTCCGCAAGTTTCATGGTTCTCCATTCGTATCAAGTATGCAGATTATACCTATCTAAAATTGAATTTTCAAAAAAAATCGAAAGTCGTGTATCAGTCCAGCCAGCTGCGAAAAAATTCTTCCCAAAATTCTACACCTGTTGAACGTAGTTAATCCTTCCCATGGATTGAATTTTTGGAAAATTAAATGAATTTTATAAAGTAAAGTAAATTATGAATTACAAATTATGAATTGAATTGAATTTTTGGAAAATTGATTGAATTGTACTGTTTCGAATTGAGATTGCATTATATCACATTGCACTGAATTAAGTTGAATTGCATTGAATTGCTTGTATGAAACAATCTGTAAATCTTGTAAATTGTTAAAATTAACTATTTATTTGCTTGTGTAAAGGGCCCTTTAAACAACCATGTAACTATAAAAACCCCTATTTTGTTACGCCCATATGGCAACCCAGCGGCGCAAGGAGGTCTCCTGGTTGAAATCAGCAAGAAATAATGTAAGTTAACCGTTATCTTTTCCTCTTCTCCAATACGAAACCCCACGTAAGTATACACATCCCACTAAGAACCTAAGTTCTTTCAGAAAACCTCCAATCTCTCTTACGGAACCTAAGTTCAAATTAAATCTTCAGACCAAATCTGACAGATTTGCACTCCTAGCATTTGCTTTTTACAATACCTGTTAAAATATACTACCTATTAATAAACAATAGTTTTAAATAGACCTCTTACTTGCACAATCATAACTATTCATCTGAAACTGAATATTATGCGTCAGATTTAATTTCTTTGTCAGTTCTACAATTTTAGTCAACAAAATATGAAAACTTTAAAATGAATAGAAAATAAATGTAATTACGAGTTTATTTTTTGCTGAGCACGAAATAAAGTCGAACAAAAAATGTAATAATAAATGGCCTGAAGCACTTAGCAGGTAACAGTCACAGATCTAAGTTGGATGGAAAAACAGCAATCAGGCCGGAAGCAAAATGAAAGAGGTAAAGGTTAAAACATAAAATTTGCTACAAATGCAATTTTGCAAAAGGTAAGGTAATGTTTCACATACAACGAATGCAATCTGAACTTGGAGGCTACATGCGGTATTTAAATTGCAGATAGTTTATTGTCAACATGAACGTGCTATTAAGACGAACAATATTATTAAAAAGTTTTGAAAAATTTAAATTTTTCTGGTAAAACTGACCAATTCGGAATGCTTATATGTGTACTGAAATGGCATTTCCAAATCGCACTCTGACGTGTCGATGGCTCGGTATGATGTTCTCTACACAATAAATCAAAGCTGGGAGAAATATGTCTAGTAGGGAAAACTTATCCATGTAAGCTGTAAACTTGCTTGTTGACAAATATTTAGAAAACATACAAATGGTCACTGTAAAAACGGACAAAGTATGGAAAGAGTATGTTTCAGACATGCCAACATATGTACCTATGTATGTATGTATATGACGATAAGTCGATACATCATTCACTAACTTGTGGTTGGAAAACAGAGAAGAGAATAATATAGAGAACTCAACTCGCTCACCTCAGATACTCTCTGTAGGTTTGAGCAAACTAAACTTTAATGTTCGGTGCAATTTTACTACTGAAAGCATGCTGTGATTTTCTCTACGAAATGCGTGGTATTGTTTTTTTTTTTTTTTTTTTAATTCATCAATAACAAATATCATGGATGTAAATCAAAACGATATCAGCCATTAACCAACCCTTTCATCCCAAATACCCAAGTACATTTTAGTAAACTAAATATTACAAAGTTAGATGTAATGATGCCTATTATGCCTAAAAGCATACTATTGCATTGTTTTAGAGTACATTTCCAATGGATAATTATAGGTAACGAATAGTAAATAGCATAGACTTGAAGCAAAATGAAATCAAAATCATTAAATAAGAACACCCCGTTTTGAAATATTAGTCGAATATTTCATCCTTTGTTAAGAATCTTACGTTACGCCACCGGAATGAAAAAAAAACGAAACGAATACAGGCTTAGAAGGTTAGATGTGGCCATAGGGATTCTAACCCACTCTCGGCTCCAGAAGATAAAATGTTAGGGTCTGGTAGGGACTCAATAAGATTTTTCATGATTAATAGAACTTGACATCATTTTCAATCAAGTTCATGCCATTTTCAATTTGTAGTTATAATAAACCAATGGCAATATCTTCCAGAACAATATCATAGCAGACCTTAAGGTGTAATATAAATAGCTGCATCAAAACGAGAGACATTAGTTTGCTTGAGTATATGGGGAAAATCGGATTTTGGGAGAGGCGTGAGCCGCTTCTGGTACAGCACTCACTAACAAATGGAGAGAAATTGACAATATGGTTAGACGTCAAAAGCTCAGCAGGTCGAAATTTTGTGTACAAAGCTAATAAATAGGCGTGTCCAATGCGATCCCGAACTTATTACATGAACACACTTTGTTTTCCAAGCATCACCAAAAATGGTCGTTGGATACGATAGTAAAAGTGTAGAAAACAAAATTGTGAATTATCATAGATGTAGACGACGGTTTAATCCTCAAATGGAAAAGTTTTTTCCACTGCACTGATTTCGACCACATTCAACACCTATCGTCCATATTGTAAGGGGCGATATATTTCTTAATCATGGTGTATCGGTTTTTGTTTGTTTTTTTTTTTTTCACTAGAAACCCTTACTTTATAAAAAATTGTAATAACAAAAGAAATAATCAGGAAAGTAAATGAGTTTGGATGATACATTTAATCATTGATGCCATATACTGTTTTTAATAACCAAATAGTTGTTAAAAGTTTTCTAACACTCTTATATTATTCTTCGTGATATTGTCATTAGTTTTCTATATTGAACAAGTGGTGGATGGCATGGACTTGCACGGAAATGACCAAATGACCCATTAAGTCAGCCTAAAAATAGTCATACCAAAGAACAATACATAAAATTTTAATCTCCCAGGGTTTTAAAAGCTGAAATGTTTGATTAGTAGGCTCAAGCAGATTTTTCTTATTTCGGTTCAAGTTTGCACTATTTAACATTTAAAACAATAGAAAACCAATGGTATTATCCTTTAGAAATATCTTTAAATTACATTAAAATATTTAAATTACTCCTGAAAACACACAGTGGTGTTGTCACAAAGACCATTGTCATTTGCTTTATAGAATAGATAAATAGTAAATATCATGGACTTGAACCAAAATGACATCAAACAAAAAACATTTGCTTGATCCTACTTGATGAGCATTTTATCTTTTGTATCCCAGAGAGACTTGATCTCTCTATAGTATTTAACCTCTATAGTGGAAACTCACTGAAGTTGAGAAACTCTATTACCACATATTCATGGGGTACAATCAGATATTGGGAAACTATAAAATT